>CM055904.1:12443717-12463717 GCA_029582155.1 Panopea generosa | reverse complement strand
CTACTAATACTACTACTACTTTTACAACTACTAATAATACTGCTACAACTACTACTACCATTACTACAACTACTATTACTTCTACTTGATGTTACTACCGCTAATAGCAATAGTACTACCACCACTACTGATACTACTACTTTATAAATACTACTTGTTCCAATACTACTACAGTCTCTACTACCGACACCCCGTTACTTTTACAACTACCACAGCCACTTCTACTACAACTACAACTGCTTCTACATTCTGTTATTGTTACTACTACTTATACTGCCATTATCACTACTACCACTATCGCTACATCTACTCTTACTACTACATGTACCCCTACATATATATGACAATATCAGTGAAGACGCTCGATGTTGACATCAGGACAGTAACGAAGAAACTGTCGACAGGACAGTGCATTAACTGACAATAATAAGTGAGATGTCAACTTAACACGTTCCTAATGTCGATTAATGAAGTGGTTACGTGAATATCAAGATTTCAGAACTATGTCACCATAGCATAAACATATTGTCAAGATAAAAGAATATGTAACTGATAGACGTATTATTGTCTTTTTTGTCATTGCAAAAACGATTAGTTTAACTAAAGTTCAACGTTTTGTTTATTTGAAACCATAGCAAAACCACGTACTCTAATCCCTATAATAACATAATCGACATGTTTACAGACAGAGACAACATGACCACCAACATTAACCTTGTTTTTGTTACAATAACGTCCGTGTCTTTCACTGTTGTTTCGTAAGTTTTGATCTAGATATGAATGACTTTGGACATTGTATTGTTTAATATCTATTTTAAAACATATCGCGTGTTTCAATAGCGTGCTAACACGATATTATCTGTAAGAAATATTTTTTGAATGTTTAAGTGTTCACTTCATTAAACATGAAACAAAAAAAGGAATTCCAAGCTTTAGATAATTGCAGTACACTATATTACTAATCAAAACAAAGATATTTGTGAAACTGCTGCGTAATATGTCAGCCATTCCCATTTATAAGCCAACTAAAGTACTTTAAAGGGACACACTGCACATTTTCATTTTAAAGTATTATGTAAATATGAAGATACATCACAACAGCATAATCATGCTAAGACTACTGTGTTGAAAAAAGTGCATAAGTCTTGTTAGTCTAAAGAAAAACATAATATATGACAGATCTTCGACAGCAAGTGCAAATCATATATTATTTCCTGAGTTGTATGGGTTGCATCTGAGTTGTATTGAACACATTCCAAGTATATCATGATTTATAACAAAATGGATACAGAAGATCTTTGATGGCTCGAACCCGACGGGACTGGATAAAATAGTTCGAACAAAGGGTGCAAAAATACAGGTAAATATGTTGGCTGGACTTATTAGTTTCTAGTTCGACTCTTCTAGCCATCGATGTTCTAGCTATCGGAGGTAGAATTATAGAAATTAAGTAGCAATTCGACTGGGGCCAGATAAGCGGTTCGAGCCATGTGTGGTGTTCTAATTTAAACTTCAACGTATTCATATATCTATGTTTAATATTTAGTACAATACACTTAATAAATTAAACCATCCCCAAAACAAAAAAGTATCCAACAGCTTAGTTTTATTGCCCGATGTGGATCTTAAAATAAACTATGTTTTATCTGAATGTGGCAATGACAAATGTTATAATGACATTTTAATCTTCCTGAAATTAATATGCTACTAGTTGTATATCAGTCAAATAAAAAGATGGGCGCACAATGGGGCACGGTAAGACAAATTTATATTCGAACGTAGGCTGGAATACATGTCCACTACGGACTACATTACTTGAATGTACGCTCAACATATCAGAACTCTAGTATATTTATAAACTGTGAATTGTAAACTGATATGCATTTAGCACGGCTCAGCAAATACACAATACAGGGCAGTTGGTTTGTAATGCAAACATATTATTTTACCTGTTCACAAAAACTATTAACGGCCATCATAACATACATATAAAATATAAAACGCAGTTAAGTTTACATAACATAAGAGATTAAACAGCGCGGTGTATTACTTAACAAAGCTTAATAGAATATGTGTTGTTTAAAGTGTAGAACATTGAAAGTAACTTCTTTAGAATAATAAGATATATTTAATTTTTGCTAAGGTGCTAAGGTAAATCATAGTCGTAACATAATCAAGCCGTTTCATTGTATTGTAGCTATGTCAATTTGCATGGAAGCGACAGTGTGAGCGGCTGCATGCTGTATATCCCTGTGCTTATTTGCATATTCACTTACAATGTAACATTATACACATATAATGTAAACTATTATTTAAAGTCATTAAAGTTGATGTGATATATCTATATAGTTTTAAATCCGAACAAACGGTAACAGTTTGTCATTTGTTTAACAACTACAGTCCATGTAGGGAAAATACAATTACGTTTATTAACAATTAGTCGTAAGAGTGATTCCCCTTATTAACAATATAATATTTGCTAAACTAAGCTTTAATAAGCAATGTTTTAAGGCACAATGATGTTCCATATATGAACCGTTTTGTTTTTTATTATTCGATAATATGACGAGAAGAAAGTACCTTAAAATGATATAAATATCATGTTGTAACGCAATGCCATAATCAGTTAAATATACACAAACTGCAATTCAGGAATATGCTTAACTCATGTATTTGCTATTAATCTCCTTTCTTTTGATATTTCAATGACAATAGTTAATTAATATCAGTCCAATAAATGGTCTGATGTCCGTTTCTAAATTCAAAACTGAGAGTTTTCATTTTGAGAAGCAATCAAGTCGAGACTGGAATCGAACAAACGACATTGGACGTGACGGACTAACACTATACCAACTGTATCGCATCCGTCTAAGCATATGAGCTACTGTAGTTATGTGGAAATTATTAGTATCTTTGTATATTAATTAAACAAATACAATATTAAATATTAATATATTCTTCAGTAAGTTTGAGAGTAAAGTACATAAGTACTTATTTATAGAAGATGACGAAATTCAATTTTCAATGAGGTCCTCTTCAGGGAATAAGCGGTTATAATAGTCATTTGAAACGGTTACCAATATTAAACATATTTATAATAATATATCTGGACTAAAGTTAAATATATCCAAATGTATTATAATTTTTATTAAGATTTGATACATTGAAACATTCTAATATTTCATTTCATCAAAATAGAAAATTCATAAGGATCACCAAGTTTGATAGTAAAAGGCACATAAATAAAGAAATTCAATTGGATACCACAAATATAATTATACATGTAGTCTACATTCGTTTTTCTACAATAATTGGTGTGAAATAGGAACAAACTTATACTTTATATATTTAGGGGGGCGGGAAAGGCTTTATCGTTTGAACGAATTTAAAACTTTATATAGAGTATCTAGTTCATAATTTCTAAGGTACAACCAGGTGTTACCACGCATAAAACACGATGGAAAGAACGATTAAAACATGAACCAATCGGTAACTAAGGCTCTGTTGACCTATTTCAAAAACTACTGTTATACAAACAAACAAATCAATTATATATAGGTATCGATTAAGAAAGAACAAAATCCTATAATCTAACCGAAATTAAATTGGAGTCAGACTTTCAATATCTTCAGTTGGACTAGAAGAAGATAGCACTATTCCGATAAAATTCACATGTCATCAAAAATAAAGAACGTTCAATGCAAAAACTTGATTCGAATAATCTGAACCAACGCATAATCGATGCTACGTGTAGTTAATTCAAATTGGTAGGGATATTGTAATGGTTAAATCAGTTTTTTCTGTGAATGGTTTCATGTAAAGACATTTTGACATATTTAAGGATATATTTAGGCGATATCAACTTTAATATAGAATATATACAAAGACAGAATTCCCTTTTGAATTATAACAAATAAATTCTAGTATAATTACTTAAATTTATAAAACTTTATTCTCAAATGTACAAGCAAATAAAAAATGAGTTCTAAAATATATTTGTTAACAAATATATGGAAAGAAGAATCGAGATAAAACAAGAAGTAGCTCTATTAAACATGAAAAATTAGAAATGTATGAAACAAAATGGAGACATTATTCCATTAGAATATTAAAAAAGCTGTGTTTCTTTTTTATTCAAAAATTGGAAAGCTGTTATTATATATGATAAATGTTTACGATATTTACATCGGTGAAACTGTTTCAATCTTTCTGTGGTTGTTCGGTAACTATGTTAAGCAAATAAATGATAAACATATTCTTTTTTATTCTTTGTAAAAAAATACAAATGTTCATAAAACTCTCACTAAAATGGCGACATTTTACTTATTGGTACAAACATCGAGATGGTGTTATTGAAACTGTGTTGATATATATACAATTGCTTAAGTAAAAATATCTGTGAGTTATATACGATACTATTGTAACCGTATTATGTAAATAAACATTAACATGTTTTGTATCGTTTATAAATAAATATTGATACATTGTTGAATTACATAAAATACGATATCTATGTTGAATATATCTTTTATTTAATATTCATAATTGTCTACGATATCAATAATCTTTAACATGCATTGTACAGGAGAGACAATCCAGGTGGACACTATCTATGTCATGCTATTTTATTTTATAATCACTCTATCCGTTAACAACGAATTTTAATCCACATGTAACGAAACAAATGATAACAACATCAGACGAAACATGGGGCTATGTGTATAGGTGCAGCAATTGTAGTTCATTGTCAAGGCGATAAACATATCATGTACGACAGTGGCTCTGATCCAAGTCATGCCTTATAGGTTGGTCTTGCACACTTGATTATGTCAGGTTTACGTAGATGTTGTATTCATCGAAACATCGCAATATTGGCCAAACAACTTTGGGGAAAAAAAGAAACGATGTTAAAAGATGAGACCGTACCATATTACATGAAACCGTATGTAGTCAATTATTACTGATACGTTGTATATTATGTTGTATTGAACATGAATATTCCATACACAATATAAGGTTGGCAGTGTAACCGTATTTTCGGTTCGTTGACCATTTACATTACATATTTACATACATATAAGATAAAAACAGTATTACATGAATATATGCAATTACAAATGGATTACATGAATACAAATATAACGAAAATGATGCACATTTTCTTATTCCAAATGGACAATAAATGTGTTTCATGTATGATCGATTCTTATTAAATCATGATATTTTTTTAAAATATTTTTTTAACGTCTTTATAACATTTATATATGTTATTCAACCACTTGTAAATATCACTCCTTTGTTTATAATTCTGGTAAAACTGTTAAAGTGCAATAATCTCGTATAACACATATACGTGTGTAACCATTGACTTGACACAGACTGTCAATCAAAAAGGGATGTGATCCATTCAGCTTTCGATATTTGTTTGAGCGTCACCAATTTTATTAGACAAGCTGTCGGTGTATTTGAAAGCACTATATTGTATTTACCAGACAGATGGATCCGGTTTAGTAATAACACCGGCACTTGACCGATAGTCGTTTTACGTCAGGTCAAATAAACATATAATGTAAATGCACTATACACTATGTAATGCGTTAAATATTTGTTTTCAAACGTAAAATTTATTATATGTTCAGCCTCAGGTTAACATAAACGTTTCTGTCGTCTTCATTGGTTTGTTCTTCAGCTGGAACAAAAGGAAAAATATCATTTTAAACATTCAACCCACCATAGGCTAAGAATAATTATATGTATGAATATACATCCTCATTTGCAAATGAATACAATTTAGTGCAGATATTGTAAGAAGTACTTGTTGTCGTTGTTTTGTTTATTATTTTACAAGACTTGATATTCTGTTCATACATTTGCAAGAAATGCCATATATCTATAACATACATGTGTATAGAAGATATATGTTTACATATGTACACATAATATAGATTTAGTTACCTTGTTTCTGATTCATTTCTAAATACATTTTCTCCGTTGGTGTGTCAGAGTATTGATTGAAAGTAAATCAGTTGATACATATTATTAACTGTTAATATTGTTCTTTATATACGTAAATGCTGGATAATACCAACTTTATATTAATCTATATCATCTATTATTGATAACACTTTTACAATTTGTTGTAGACCTATCTGTAAATTTATATATATATATATATATATATATATATATACTTATATATGATAGGGAGAATCATACGTCTAACAAAACACCTTTCAGGAGCTCCGGATACGCGTAGGATACATAAATGGTAGAAATAGTGAATACAGTAGAGAGAATTACCATTTTACAGTGCTAAAACTTATAACGAGATATCCTTAGCTAGCTTTCGGCTTTACGCCTTTATCGGAGGACAAAAATAAAAGAAAACAACAAAACAACAACACAAGAACAAACACTTTTCTTATATAAAATATTGCAGACAGACCTCTGTGTTATGTAGGTCACAATAATTTTAACAACTTGTTGCTTATATGTGCTTCTACCATCTTTAAAACAACAAATTTATGGGATACTACCGTCATATGGGTTATGGGCGCGTGGATGCGCGCATTTGTAGTGTATATAGTTAAATGTTTTAGTTTGTAATATTTCGCAGTAGGTTTCTCTGTCTGTCTGCAGTATTTCTTGTTGTTTCCTTTTATTTTTGGCGTAAGTGTTGAAAAGCCACACAGTTTTTTATACGATTACATGCCGGAAAAATATGTTTCAAAAAACTTTGGACACTATGGCGTCACAAAGCGTGAGCTAATCAGTGACAGTGCGTTATTGTATTCCCCTCGTCACAGGCTGTGGGGCAATGTGAGATAACAGAAGGTAGTATCGATGTCCAATACGTACTTTAAGAAAATCCACTTTATACCTCACTGATGGACAAATGAAACACTTGAGAACAGATCATAAAATCGAAAATCGAAATAATATTTTTAAAAACGTACGTCTATAATAAATTGCGAATCATATCATATCATATCATTTATTTAGAATATGTGCCAAACTGTGCTATGAAACTTTAAAACTTACGCGGAACAAAATTGTATCAATAAGGTTTAGGATATCGGTTTAAGTACATATATTTAAAGTGTAACGATAAAATACATTTTATAATCTAGGTATACTATTTTACTGGTCCACAGATGTAAAGAGTGCTTTTATACTGGAACGGGTCAGCTCAATTTGCGACATTGTCGTATACATCCCTTTATATTGATATGGCCCCGAGACATTGATGTATACTGATAATAAAAATCATCGGATAACGTCGTGAAGACTCATTCCCGATCTCGTTTTCGAGGCTTTGTTCGGGAAGTTTACGGAGCTCATTGTAAACATTGCGCAATACTTTATTGCGGGACGTATTAACGTTTTGGCCAATATCCAATTACCGTTAATTTGATAACTTTCAAGTAAATAAAGGTTATACCTCAATACATAAGAATTGTTTTGTTCACACTGCATACAGGAAATGTCTGGATTAACAGCGTATTTGTGTTACTTGCCAATATAGTCCCTTTAAAACGTGGTCTAGTGATAGGGCGTCTGCTTCGAATACGGAAGGATCAGTCAGCCGGTGTCATACCAAAAGGGTACTAGAAACTTCCTTGCTTGGCGCTCAGCATTAAGAGGATAGTTCTCGGTCTTGGACTAGTTGGCCCGGTGCCGTTAAGATAATGTGATTGGGTGGGGTATCATACTGTTTGTCTGCGGCATGATACCCCAGTGTGGAAGATTAGAATACTGTCTCAAGTAGACACCGTCGCATTATAACTGAAAACTTGTTGAAAGTGAGGCTAAACACCATACAACAACAACGACAACCTATTTGTTAGCATGAAGAAGACCATGGTTGGTTGTGGAAATAAAAACAATTATTAACTTAAAAGAAAACCTTGATATACGTTAACCTAACAATGACGTTGCAAAGGCCATAACCTTCAACACAAGCATTTTATAAAACCATTCATCCTCGCGCATAAATCTCTTTTATAAACAAAAGGGAAAACGATAAGACATGTTTATTAACTTTCATCAATCATGTATCAGTTATCCTGTAGAACAAAACCAAAATAATACATTTTATTCACTAGTTGACGACCTCTGTCACAACCTAAACACCGACACGTGATGTCCATAATACGTCATCGATTCGTAACTCATTGTTATAACATCTTTATAATTATTCACACAGTCTATTCACGTCACCAACATTGGATATCTGGGGTAGAATGGTCCATCGGAAGGAGATAATATAAAGTATAAGCATGGTAAACGAAGGAAATAATCCTAACAGGGTTATGGGAGTGTAACTTATATGTCTTTATTATGCGTCTATTATTTAACTACAGTCAAAAAGAGTTGTTGGTTAATATAGATTTATTTGCTCCAGAGAAAATAGCAAATGCGGCTTCTTAAGATAAGATGCTGCACAATAGAGGTGACTGCTTTCACATCTGTTTTTGTTCATTAACAACTAATGAACTAACATACAATACATGTTTACAAAGTGACTGATTAAGATTATCGTGAGTAGCTCACACTCTTTCCACTGCACTACCTATCCGCTAAATCTTAGTTATACATTTATATATATAGATATAATATCTTGCAACCTCTGTCGTGAGCATCCTACACTCTATCCACTGCACTACCTCCCCGCTTAATCTTAATTATACATGTATCGATAATATCTTGCAACCCCTGTCGTGAGCAGTCCACACTCTATCCACTGTTCTACCTCCCCGCTTAATCTTAATTATACAAGTATATATATAATATCTTGCAACCCCTGTCGTGAGCAGTACACACTCTATCCACTGTTCTACCTCCCCGCTTAATGTTAATTATACAAGTATATATATAATATCTTGCAACCCCTGTCGTGAGCAGTCCACACTCTATCCACTGTACTACCTCCCCGCTTAATTTTAATTATACAAGTATATATATAATATCTTGCAACCTCTGTAGTGAGCAGCCCACACTCTATCCACTGTTCTACCTCCCCGCTTAATCTTAATTATACAAGTATATATATAATATCTTGCAACCCCTGTCGTGAGCAGTACACACTCTATCCACTGTTCTACCTCCCCGCTTAATGTTAATTATACAAGTATATATATAATATCTTGCAACCCCTGTCGTGAGCAGTCCACACTCTATCCACTGTACTACCTCCCCGCTTAATTTTAATTATACAAGTATATATATAATATCTTGCAACCTCTGTCGTGAGCAGCCCACACTCTATCCACTGTTCTACCTCCCCGCTTAATGTTAATTATACAAATTTATATATAATATCTTGCAACCTCTGTCGTGAGCAGCCCACACTATATCCACTGTTCTACCTCCCCGCTTAATTTTAATTATACAAGTATATATATAATATCTTGCAACCTCTGTCGTGAGCAGTCCACACTCTATCCACTGCACTACCTCCCCGCTTAATTTTAATTATACATGTATATATATAATATCTTGCAACCTCTGTCGTGAGCAACCCACACTCTATCCACTGTTCTACCTCCCCGCTTAATTTTAATTATACAAGTATATATATAATATCTTGCAACCTCTGTCGTGAACAGTCCACACTCTATCCACTGTTCTACCTCCCCGCTTAATTTTAATTATACAAGTATATTATAATATATTGCAACCTCTGTCGTGAGCAGTCCACACTCTATCCACTGCACTACCTCCCCGCTTAATTTTAATTATACATGTATATATATAATATCTTGCAACCTCTGTCGTGAGCAACCCACACTCTATCCACTGTTCTACCTCCCCGCTTAATTTTAATTATACAAGTATATATATAATATCTTGCAACCTCTGTCGTGAACAGTCCACACTCTATCCACTGTTCTACCTCCCCGCTTAATTTTAATTATACAAGTATATATATAATATCTTGCAACCCCTGTCGTGAGCAGTCCACACTCTATCCACTGCACTACCTCCCCGCTTAATTTTAATTATACATGTATATATATAATATCTTGCAACCTCTGTCGTGGGCAGCCCACACTCTATCTAATGCACTACCACCCCGCTTGATCTTGGTTATAGATGTATCTATATATAATATCATTTAACCTCTGGAGTAAGTAGACCATACTCTATCCACTGCACTAGTTTCCTGCTTAGTCTTAGTTATACATGTATACATCGCCAGTACGACTATATGATATATATTGTCTGCTCCATTGTATATATAAATACATTCAATCTCGCCAGTATGACTATATGGTATATACAGTCTGCTCCATTGTATATATAAATACATTCAATCTCGGCAGTATGACTATATGATATATACTGCCTGCTCAACTGTATATATAAATACATTCAATTTCGCCAGTATTAATATATGATATATACTGCCTGTTTCACTGTATATATAAATACATTTAATTTCACCGGTATGACTATATGATATATATTGACTGCTCCACTGTATATATAAATACATTCAAACTCGCCAGTATGAAATTTATGATATGTACAGTTTGCTCCGCTGTATATATAGATACATCCAATGTCGCCAGTGTGTATATATGATATATACTGCCTGATCATCTGTATACATCAATATATTAAATCTCGCAAGTATGAAATATAATGATAATACTGCCTGCTCTACTGTATATATAAATACATTCAAACTTGCCAGTGTGAATTTATGATATATACTTCCTGTTCCATTGTACACATCAATACATTCAAACTCGCCAGTATGAAATATATGATATATACTGCCTGATCCACTGTATATATTAATACATCAAACTTTCCAGTGTGAATATATGATATATACTGCCTGCTTTACTGTATACATCAATACATTCGAACTCGCCAGTGTGAATATATGAATATACTGCCTGCTCCACTGTATACATAAACACATTCAATCTCGCCAGTATGAAAATATGATATATACTGCCTGCTCCATTGTATCTATAAACACTTTCAAACTCGCTAGTAAGAATACATGGTATATACTGTCTATTCCAGTATATACATATATATATATGCGTTAAAACACGCAAGTGTCAATATATGATATATACTGCATGCTCCATTGTATATATAATTGCACTCAATCTCACCAGTATGAATATATGATTGATACTGTCTGCTCCATTGTATATATAAATACATTCAATCTCGCCAGTATTTATATATGATATAAACTGCCCGCTCCAATGAATATATAAATACATTCAATCTCGCCAGTATTTATATATGATAAAAACTGCCCGCTCCAATGAATATATAAATACAATCAATCTCACCAGTATGAATATATGATATAGACTGCCTGATCTAATGAATATATAAATACAATCAATCTCGCCAGTATGAATATATGATATAGACTGCCTGCTCCAATGAATATATGAATACATTCAATCTCGCTAGTGTCATTATGATATATACTGCCTGCTCCAATTTATTCATAAATACATTCAATCTCGCCAGTATGAATATATGATATTTACTGCCTGCTCCAATGAATACATCAATAGATTCAATCTTGCATGTATAAATATATGATAATTATATACTGCCTGCTCCAATGAATATATAAATACATTCAATCTCGCCAGTACGATTATATGATATATAGTGCTTGCTCCAACCTATACGTAAATACATTCAAACTCGCTATTATGAAATATAATGATAAATACTGCCTGCTCTAATGTATATATAAATACGTTCAATCTCGCAAGTATGAATATATGATATATACTTCCTGCTTCTCTCTATATATAAATACATTCAAACATTAATATATGATATAAAATGCCTGCTCCACTGTATATATAAATATTAAAAATGAATGATAATTGATTCATTTACACCAACTTATAATTATTTAACATAAATGTCGATTTGATTTTAAGAAAAAATATGCGATAATTACTTGAATTTTGATATTTATGATTCGCACATGAGAGTACATGGTAATTGCATGCTTGATAGAAGAGTTATCATTAATTTAACTATATATGTTTTTACACTGCATTATTATCATGCTTAAACATGGGTTCAGTATTTAATAAACTGATTTTATAAAAAGTATATAAATAATGAAAAATTATTTATATGTTAACATTACCAGCAATATTCAGGTTAATTATAACAGATTATGAGTGACGTCATCAATATCGGGGTTTGTATTGATTTGTATTGATCACTTTACCTGCAATAGTCAGGTAAATTATAACAAATCTTGTGTAGTTTATGAATGACGTCATCAATATCGGGGTTTGTATTGTAATCAAACGCAATAATGTTTGTTAAATCGGATAACTTAAGGAAAAGTGCACGTTAATTACAATTCAAATAAACACTGGTCATCAATATGAAATATAATTAATAATGTCTATAAACAAACATGATATATGTTGATCTGGTTTTGTGTTATTTTGTTTGGATAAATATACTACCTGTCTAATATTAAATTGTAATGATCCTGTTGTATTATTTTTATAAAATATTGTTCTTTATGTGTCTCTATGCCGTAAGCAAGAAATCCAAGACGTATTAGAGGTCACAAATGATCTTCTTATCAATCTTCCGGATACACTTCTTGTTTGGTATGGAATTCTTCCACGTCTCTATTATAGAAATAGAGTCAATCATAAACATCTTGAAGAAGTCCGTACACGAGGAGTAAGCAGCTGCATTGGCAAATATTTCATAAAAAATGGTACAGTGGAAAGTGTTACATATTTATATGCAGACTCGGTTCATTTGTCACAAACAGGTTATGATCTCATGTTAAATGTACTTCAAGGAGGCATTTATAAGTTTTTACAGACAGATGCGGCATAATATCCTGAAACTGCAGAAATTGATTTGTGGCTGGTTTAGATATATGCTGTTCCGCCACTTTAGAACTAGTTTTTTTCTTTGATGATGGGACATTTAAATATGTGGCTCTGGTCACAAGTCTGCGTGTCTTGGCATTGACAGCAAGTATCAATAAATAACTTTTGATGAAAACAATATAAATTATAGATTAATTTAACACAAACCTTGTGCTTTCGATATCGAGGGTATAAATCTAATAAATGAATATTTTATAATTTGATAGAATATTTTCAATTAATATAGTTGTAATTGACATGCAGTCAAATGTAATAAAAACTTATTAAATAATTATTGTTTTCGATTGTTCGAGTGACTATGTAATGAATTATTTCCGATTGTCCGGAATATGTATTGAGATATTTCTGATCGTCAGGGATATGTATTGATTTATTTCCGATTGTCCGAAATATATATATATATATTTATAAGTTTGACTGGCACTAATTAACCTATAAGGTCACGCAGTCAAATACTTTTTATTAATTCCGATTGTCCGTAATATGTGTATAATAATCATTTCCGATTGTCCGGAATGTACTTCACATTTAAAGTATTACCGATTGTCCAGAATGTACTTCATATTTAAAGTATTACCGAGTGTCCGGAATGTACTTCTGGTTATTTCCGATTGTCCGGAGTACAATACTCACTTCCGATTGTCCAGAATGTACTTCTGGTTATTTCCGATTGTCCGGAATACAATACTCATTTCCGATTGTCCGGAATGTACTTCTGGTTATTTCCGATTGTCCGGAATACAATACTCATTTCCGATTGTCCTGAATGTACTTCATATTTAAAGTATTACCGATTGTCACGAATATCTATATAACAATCATTACCGAGTGTCCGGAATGTACTTCTGGTTATTTTCGATTGTCCGGAATACAATACTCATTTACGATTGTCCGGGATGTATTATAATTGTTTGAAGATGTCCGAGTGTCTAACAAATTTACATTATGACTGCTGACAAAATATCAGATTATTTCATAAGACTGTCCGGTATATAATTTTTTTAATGAATACTCTTGGTTACATTCATGAATACTTAATAAAATAATAAACCATGTCCAGTTTCTGCCAAACAAATTATGAAATATATTGATAAAAGTTTATTAATTTTTGTTGTATTTTAATTCCCCCTCTTTTCATAATAAATGATATATACTGCCTGCTTCTCTGTATATGTAAATACATTCAAACTCGCCAGTATGAAATATATGATATATACTGCCTGCTCTTGTGTATAGATATAAATACATTCAAACTCGCCAGTGTGAATATATGATATAAACTGCCTGCTCCACTGTTTAAATACATACATTTGAAGCCGCCAGTATTAACATAATTATGATATATACTGCCTGCTCCTATGTATACATAAATACATTTAAACTCGCCAGTATGATATATATAATATATACTGTTTGCTCCAATACAAGCCAGTATTAATATATGATATAAAATGCTTGCTCCACTGTTTACATTAATACATTCAAACTCGCCATTATGAATATATATGGTATATACTTTCTGCACCTATGTATATATTAATACATTTGAACTCGCCAGTATGAAATATAATGATATATACTGCCTGATCCACTGTATATATAAATACATTTAAACTCGCCAGTATGAATATATGATATATACTACCTGATCCACTGTATATATAAATACATTTAAACTCGCCAGTATGAATATATGATATATACTGCCTGATCCACTGTATATATAAATACATTTAAACTCGCCAGTATGAATATATGATATATACTGCCTGATCCACTGTATATATAAATACATTTAAACTCGCCAGTATGAATATATGATATATACTGCCTGATCCACTGTATATATAAATACATTCAAACTCGCCAGTATGACTATATGATACATGTATATACTGCCAGCTCCAAAGTATATATAAATACATTCAAACTCGCCAGTATTAATATATGCTATAAACTGCCTGCTCCACTGTATACATCAATACATTTGAAATCGCCAGTATTAACATATAATGATATATACTGCTTACTCCACTGTATATATAAATACATTACAACTCGCCAGAATGAATGTATTATATATACTATCTGCTCCACTGTATACAGCAATACATTCAAACTCACCACTTTGAAATATTGATATATTCTGCCAGATCCACTATATATATAAATACATTCAAACTCGCCAGTATGGATCTAAGATATATATTGTCTGATTCACTGTATATATAAATACATTCAAACTAGCCAGTACGAATATATGACATATACTGCCTGCTCCACTGTATACATCAATACATTCAAACTCGCCAGTATGAATATATGATATATACTGCCTGCTCCACTATTTGAAAGCCTTAGACTACTCGGCGACTGGGTTCGAACATATGACCGATGCATTGAGCGCCTAAGACCACTTGTCGGCCGCTGGAACACGCTTTAATTTGTAATCGTAAACATTGAAATCAGTATTCATTTAATCAGACTCGATAAAAAATTTATGAGAAATTTTACAAGTTACAATAATAATAATAAAAAAATACAGACACAAAACCATCCACATTATGAAAGACTACGCAGAATGAAGACTGATCCTTGATAAATGCAGAACTGCAGAGTTTCAGTAAATTATATCCAATACTTAAAGTGTCACCTCATACGACATTCGTATTTGTATCTCCATATTTCTGATTTTATTTCCAATTTCATTTCAAATTGGATGAATGTGTATATAGATAACTAGATATATTTACGTGTATTGTATCGCATATCTGTCGTCATGACTATGACATGATTACACTGTATTTATGTTGTTTATTAAATATCAATTGTACTTCCTTCTTGGTTGAATAAATGCATAAATAGTAATAAACTCTAGTGATAAATTTAATGTCAGATTTGATGATATGTTCATAAATATTACAGATCTTTTTACGTCTTGTTGTATTTTTGTAAGAAAGGCGAGCTTGAAGGAAGTACCAGTTTATACTGACTTTTACCTAAAGGGACACTCTTCAACTCTTGTAATATTTTACGTAACTGTATTGATGAAAACTCAATAACACCATGCTGCTAGTATTGTGCACACCCTTGGTTTTTTCAATTTAAGACAGGGACACAACTAGATACAAGATAGATACATTGTACAATGTTTTATTTCGTAAACAAAAGCCTCCATCCAAAAATATATATCATTATTTACAGCAAATTGTATTACTTATGCATGCATGTTATATTTGTTATTCAGACAATAGTGTAATAAGATACTTTTCTTATTTTATTAGTGTCCTCCAGTTGTAGGATATTGTAAAACTGTAACAGATCATTCTCCCCAGAGTGGCGAGGATATAGAGGCCGCTGACGTAAATCTTAGTATCTAGGACAAAAAAGTAGACAATAATCGTCTTTTGATACACGAGAGTGTTAGGTTGTTTGGCAATATAGACAGAAATGATTTTCACGATCAATATTTTGAAGACGACCAATTTCTAGTATGAACTTGTGAACTTTTTACAACATGCCGTAATTTATTTGAAAAATGTATCACATATCAGTATTGATATATTACATATATATATTTTAGAATATTTAAACTGTTTAACAATACAATTTTAACGATTATAATGTGAGGCCGGTCCTAATCTAGATGGCTTAAAACATTATCATGAGTATATATGATAGAAAAAGAAAAGGTTATGCTAACGCATCGGAGAAACAAAGCTTTAAACTGATTTAAAAATCAAAAGTCACTCCAGATATGATCTGAAATGAACTAATTAGCAGCGACCTCTTGTCACAGTATTGAAATGATTACTATATTTTAATTGATTATATTATTACATTTTTATAATAGATAAAAACAGGTTCTGGCATAATTGAAAAACATTTTTTTATTATTTATTCATCATTGGTAATCTATTGAATGTATCAATCATAGTTCAACGTATTTAAAAAAAAACAAGTCTACAGTTCAACAGTGCATGTATTTCAATTCAATCTCAGCTTAACAAACAGTAAAAATATTTATCTGTACTATCAATAGAGAAGGACATGTTTGATAATTTTACAAATTTAGTTAGTATATGTAGATGGGCATTCATATACCTACACAGTATATTATTGTTTAGCTTTATATGAAACAATATAAACAAAACTCTATTTTAGAACTATTTGAGAATCCACACGCAACCAAAAGAAAAAAAATATAAAGTTTATCCACAAGGCTCAGCAAGAATTAGGACTGTTCCGTTCTCGAGCAACATGATTTCATAAATAATACCAGAACATCATAATATGATATATTTACATATAATTGCTTAAAATGTAAGAAAAGTGCACATTTTTGCTCGCTGTACGTGTACACTTTAATGGCATTGTATTTAGCAAAAATGTAAAATTGAAAAACAAATTAAAGTATAAAAATATAAAATTTTGCATGTTTTTAAAATATTCTGGAGATATGATCAAACATGCAACAAGCAACAGATATATGGGGCCGTTTGGTACCACTATCTTTGCACAAGTTAGTTAAGATATCATGAACATTTAACAATGTAACGAAGTTCATTCCTTGATTGACGAATTAACGGTTTAGCTTCTGATTGATTTGATTGTCTTTTCTTTTACATTTTTTAATTTAGTTTTACTGATTATTTATTTACTGATTGTGTTTTTCTCTACGTGCTATGTGTCAGATTGGGTATATATATTTTTTCTTACTTTTGACTTAATGCGCGCAATTTCCTATTCGAGACACTCAAAAGAAAAGCAGTTTAAGGCGATTTAACAAAAATGTTAATCTAAAATACTTTCTTCTACCTACTACGATTTACATTTCACACGCATATCTTTTGAACATTATATGCACTGACACATAAACGAAAATTATTTTAATTAACAAGATAAAAAAGATGAAAAAAAAGTGCTGTTTCTTATATACAATTTTATGTTACAATAAAACAATTGCGATTGAGCAACTATCTTCATCTATATATTTCTGGTTTTCTGAAATACGGAATGTTGACTATCATGTCAACAATAAAACATACAGCCACATGTAATGACAGGAAGTAAGGATACTGAATCAAGCGTCTGGATATAAGAGAAAACCGGAGAAAGAAGACCAAGATTCCATAGACGATACAGGGGTGCAATGTCGCAGAATAAACGACATCCCCGGTGTTCAAATGAATTACAGCAGAGTTGCTGCCTGTGTACTTCCTTTGTCAGTAATCGTCATCAGTCGGGTCAACTTCGGTCAGGATAATGAAAGAACTATTTTTGTATAAATTGCAATACACCTGGTCTACACGGACTGATATCTCTTTTTTTCACTAAGAACACTGGAAAAGTAGTATGTTCCTGGCTTTGTACACGTAAACATACCAGTAGATGAATTAAATCACCTCCTAAGTTGTAGATGGTACTTGAAAAATTGAGCGTGAAGTAGTTTGAAGAATAACCATAGTATACAGGTTGTGTGGCCGTAAATGCCGAAATGGACGTCGAGCGATCTGAAATATAAAAAATTGGATATTACATTTCATATAACCCCGTTTCGTAATTAAATGCACGGTACATTTATAAGTAAACAAAATCGTTACGTTTGATATCTATTACAAGTTAATAAATTGCAGCTCAGAAAGTCAGTATCATTATCAGTCGGGTTAACACATATTACGAAATCGTAAGAATTATTTTTGTATAGATAACAAGACACCGAGTCTATACGGATTGAAGATCTTTTTTTCACTAAGAACACAATGGACGTCAAGCGATCTGGAAGAAAATAAATGTGGTATTAATTAATATAACCCTACCGTTTCGTAGTTAAATGAACAGTGGCCATTGCTATGCACTGTTCGATACATTTATAAGTAAACAAAATTACATCAATAAATTTATATTTATATTACAAATTGATATATTGCAGTTCCGAAAAGTTACTGTTAATTCACATTTTTTAAAACAAAAGTAGATAAATTATTAGCTAAAGTACATTAACCCAACATACACCATGATACCGAGACAATAAAAATTCAAAATATTGATAACAAATATAAACTTCAGGTTGAGGGTTGGAAATTTTTGCCAATAGCTTGTGAAAGAAAATCAATGTTCATTGTATTGTAGTCCCTACTGTTTGAAATAGTATGTTGCCCGATGGTGACATGGTGTCACGTGTTATGTAGGTTTGTATTATACTTATATATAGGTATGTGTTGAAACTTTAGATACAGAAATCAAAGCTAGAATTGAGAGGAATAATAATGAAAACGTTGTTCTTATTGGAGATTTCCTCAACACAGAGGTGAATAAGGTCGCATGGGTACTTAGACTGTGTTCCGTTTTCGGCCATGTCTTGGAAAAACGTAAAACACATTCTAGATCGTGGGGCTGCTACGTTTACTGCTAAACTAGGTATACTGCACCGAGGCTAGTTTGTTTAATAATGTTATAGTTTGGGCATCTATTTCTCTATGTAACGGATTAACATTGTATTTTTGTGATGTTTATGTAATGTGCATTCAAATCAGTTGTTACATACTTGACTCGGGAAAGAGCGTATTTAATCCATAGTGGTGTAATATCACTTCCGATTTATAAATCGGTATTTTCCGTTAAACTCGGTCTGTCGTTACATAATGCCGAGATACTATCCGGCTTTAACCAACATAAAAATTATGTCGATTTGTTATTTGAGCTACGTCATGCGAAGACAGACAAAATCCACTATAATGGTAGAATAGAGACAAATCTAGAAAATATAAATTTATTTTGTAAAATAACTTAACCCATATTTTCAAAACAAGCATAGCTCCAGTATATTTTAAAGCAAATATTTATAATGTCTTTGAGATAAATATCTCCATATGATTATATCATGATATGTGTAAATTTTTATTTGATATGGGAACATTTTATTTATTTATTTTAACATTCCCGTGTGTGGTTTTAAAAGACATACCGTCAAAACGATCTGCAAGTTGATTCCGCTCCGATTCAACACCATCAAGTTTGTTATTTAATATAATAATCTTGCTTGACATATTTCCTTTTAAATTATTGATGTCA
>CM055904.1:12186076-12443217 GCA_029582155.1 Panopea generosa | reverse complement strand
GATTACTCTGGTTGCTAGCCTATCATGAAGTTATTAGCAGCTAAATGTACCTATCCTACTAACATTTGCAATACCGGTAATATAAGTCCACAGTCAAGCTTTCGGCAAACAAATTGTTTTGCTGTTAATTCTTCCTCTTCTTCTTGTTTAGTTTTGCAAATTATGTTGGAAACAATAATGGACCTGCCCCGAGAGTGACTATTCCTCCACCCCCTAGTCAAGTGGCATGTTTTGTCTGAGAAAATAGATACAATGAAGTGTTTATGTAGAGACGGTTCGGTTATCTAAGAAAATGGCAGCGTAACAACCAATATGGAGTGTTGATTGGATTATCAACATCTTTGATTGACAGCCTGTGTCAGGCCAATTGATCTTACCAGAGTTGATAAATCTGTTTTAAAATATGTTTGTTGATACTTGCATCACTAATTGAACACACTAAGAAGTTACTTGAGCCACATTGTTTTTGATTACAAGTTTATTGTTAAAATCAGACGCAGAGTCTGAGTCTTTGCCGAAACTTTGTCAGTTGTTATCTCTTTTACATTAGATTGAAATTTAGAAATTGTGTGAAAACATCCTTAGAATTCAGTATAAAAATATTTATATATTGTTTCACAAAAATGTAATTTATTCACTCATTAATGAGAATTAATACACAACCGGCTAATATAGTTGTCATTTATTTGAAAAGCAACTATGAACTGTATTCATTATTCAACCATTTATTTTCATTCCATCCGTAAATTATTCGCCTCAGTTTTGTATCTTAACCTTTAAAGTATAACAAAGTGTATTTGAGATTCATAAAAAATACAAAAAGAATACATAAATTTTAGATGAGGCAGTGACATAATTTGTCTAAAGACAGGAATTTTTGAGAAATCTTGTTTACAACATAGCATACCATTAGTGCAAAATGGTGTCATAAATGTCTTCTAATTCCATATACGCTTTACAACCCTTAGGCAGTTATTCGATGTGAATTAGAAATAAATCAATATTAAATGTTATTTAATTAGTTGCAGGTATCAGGTTGCACTAATAGAATGATATCACACTAATACAGTGATGTAATACTGATAGAATGATGTCACACTAATAGAGTGATGTCATACTAATAGAATGAAGTCACACTTATAGAGTGATGTAATACTAATAGAATGATGTCACACTTATAGAGTGATGTAATACTAATAGAATGATTTCACACTAATAGAGTGATGTCATATTAAGAGTGATGTCACACTAATAGAATAAGGTCACATTAATAGAGTGATGTCACACTAATAGAATGATGTCAGACTCATAGAGTGATGTCACACTAATAGAGTGATGTCACACTAATGGAATGATGTCTGACTCATAGAGTGATGTCACACTAATAGAGTGATGTCACACTAATAGAGTGTTGTGATGCTAATAGAATGATGTCAGACTCTTAAAGTGATGTCACACTAATATAATGAGGTCACATTAATAGAGTGATGTCACACTAATAGAGTGATGTGATACTAATAGAGTGATGTGATACTATGAAATGATGTGATACTAATAGAGTGATGTCACACTAATATAATGATGTCACACTAATAGAATGGTGCATCACTTATAGAGTGATGTGATACTAATGGAATGATGTGATACTAATAGAGTGATGTCACACTAATAGAGTGATATGATACTAATGGAATGATGTGATACTAATGAAATGATGTCACACTAATAAAATGATGCCACACTAATAGAGTGATGTGATACTAATAAAATGATGTCACACTAATAGAATGATGTCACAAATAGAGTATTGTGATGCTAGTAGAATGATGTCACACTAATAGAGTGTTGTGATGCTAATAGAATGATGCCACACGAATAGAGTGTTGTGATGCTAATAGAATGATGCCACACAAATAGAGTGTTGTGATGCTAATAGAATGATGCCACATGAATAGAGTGTTGTGATGCTAACAGAATGATGCCACATGAATAGAGTGTTGTGATGCTAATAGAATGATGCCACACAAATAGAGTGTTGTGATGCTAATAGAATGATGCCACATGAATAGAGTGTTGTGATGCTAACAGAATGATGCCACACGATAGAGTGTTGTGATGCTAACAGAATGATGCCACACAAATAGAGTGTTGTGATGCTAATAGAATGATGCCACATGAATAGAGTGTTGTGATGCTAATAGAATGATGCCACATGAATAGAGTGTTGTGATGCTAATAGAATGATGCCACATGAATAGAGTGTTGTGATGCTAATAGAATGATGCCACACAAATAGAGTGTTGTGATGCTAACAAAATGATGCCACACGAATAGAGTGTTGTGATGCTAATAGAATGATGCCACACAAATAGAGTGTTGTGATGCTAATAGAATAATGTCAGACTAATAGAGTGATGTCATACTAATAGAATGAGATCACACTAATAAAGTGATGTCACACTAATAGAGTGATGTGATACAAATTGAATGATGTCAGACTATCGTATTGCTGCATGTATGTTATGAATTGTTTGTATAGATATCAATAAACTATAACTGTGTGCGATTATTGAATACACGTTTGCGCCGTTCTGTTCTATATCGTTAGTCTACGTATTGTGTATGCTGGTGGGTTTTGAAGGCTTTTTTTCTGTTTACAAATATTTCTTAATTTTGAGTTCCATTTACTTATTCAGTTCCCAAACAATTCGTATCCAGTCCATTTATCCAAACCTGTTATTTACTTTAGAGTTAGTTTGAATTAGTTCAGTTCAAAACTTTAACAAATTTCAATGGACATTATTTTGATCAGAATCAATCTACGATCTGTTTAGTTTTGTTTCATTAACTGTCAATGTCCATATAGATGAAGATTACAATTTAATTTTGAAATTGCAAATATTCATGGAATTTATCTTACCTTATGTCTGACTATGTATATGTTCAAGGTTTAAAATATGAAATTAAAGTACACAATTATGTCTGCAGACCCTTAATTTCGTTTTCTGTGTTGTAAAGAACATATAACATTAATATAAAGTTGCTGAAAAGCAATAAATTGTGAGTGTGTAACATATTACACAAAAGTGTCAAATTTATTTCAATTCACGTGCTTTCATACTTTTCGATAGAAAGAAATCAAGAAAATATCAATTCGTTTTGTTAAAATAACTTTATCCATATTTTCAAAACTAGTGTGGCTCGAGTAGTTTTTAAAGCAAATACTAATAATGGCAAATACTTGGAGCTTAAGATCTCCATATGGTTATGCAATAATATGTTTAAAGGTTTATTTGATATAGGAACATTAGTAAATATTTATTTTAACAATGCCATTTGTGTTTTATAATGACATACCATGAAAGCGATTTGCAAGTTGACTCTGCTCCGATTCCACACCATAAGCTTTTTATATAAGTTAGTTACATTGGTTGACAGATTTCCTTTCAAATTATTGATGTCAATTTCGGTTTGTTGTTCTAACACAGTGAGGTTGTCTTTCATTTGTTGTTCTAACACAGTGACATTGTCTTTCATTTGTTGTTCTAACGCAGTGAGGTTGTTTTTCATTTGTTGTTCTAGCACAGTGGGGTTGTCTTTTATTTGTTGTTCTAACACAGTGAGGTTGTCTTTCATTTGTTGTTCTAACACAGTGACATTGTCTTTCATTTGTTGTTCTAACGCAGTGAGGTTGTCTTTCATTTGTTGTTCTAGCACAGTGGGGTTGTCTTTTATTTGTTGTTCTAACGCAGTGACATTGTATTTCATTTGTTGTTCTAATACAATGAGGTTGTCTTTCATTTTTTGTTCTAACACAATGTCATTGTCTTTCATGTGTTGTTCTAACACAGTGAGGTTGTCTTTCATGTGTTGTTCTAACACAGTGGCATTGTCATGCATTTGTTGTTCTAACACAGTGACATTGTCTTTCATTTGTTGTTCTAACACAGTGTCATTGTCTTTCATTTGTTGTTCTAACACAGTGAGGTTTTCCTTCATGTGTTGTTCTAACACAGTGGCATTGTCTTTCATGTGTTGTTCTAACACAGTGGCATTGTCTTTCATTTGGTGTTCCAGAATAGTAACGTTTTGTCTCATTTCCTTCTCCAACAGAGCGATTTGGTCCTGGAAACTTTCACTCAGATTGGATAATGCCAAAGAAGAAATTGATAATAGCTCCGATTTTATCTCTAGCTGTATTTCCTGTAACAATAATAAGAGATTATATTCGTGTATATAATATGAGCATTACTTCTCATATGTTTACTCCAGATAATTATCTTTATTTCAAAAATAAACATAAAATGATATAAATATATTCTGACAAAGCACAACAGTGGATAATTGTATTCTCTTGGATACACAAACAATTTCAATAAAATCAAATTCACCACCGATAACTGTGAAAACTTCATTCATCAATAAAACTTTACATGTATAAACACTATCATAAAAAGCCTTAAGCGGACATGTGCTATAAATCTGTTTTAATTTTAGGCAAAATAACGGTCTCTTTTATACTTAAAAAATTTGGCTATAGCCATGCAAAACTCCATATACCGATTATGTCTTTGTCACTATGAAAGTGACTCAGTGAGGACACGTGGAATAATTATGTTTTAATTTTTGGTAGAAATAAATTCCCTTTATACTTGTCCTTGCAAAGTATTGGTTAAGGAAACTTCATGCCTTAACTTAATATTAGTCACGCTTCAGTAAAACGTCACGTGTTCTCAATACTATGTCAGGGAATCGAAGGAAAATGTCTCGTAACTAGGTTTGATTTCAAGTAGCATTAAGGTCCATTTTACATTTACACCACTTGGTTTTAAGTTTAAAAACAAGTTTATATTAGTCATATTTCATTTAAAATTGCTACACAAGTAATCAATTCATCCAGTTATTAACGTAAGTGGTGACACGGTAAGAGTTTTAACATCTATTCTCGTTTAAATAAGATTTTGTTCAAATTATATCATATTTAAATTGTAAGAATTCTATCCTTTTTAAATAATTTTTTGTTAGAATTACATCCCTTTTAAAAAAGATTTTGCTAGAATTATATTCTTTTTTAATAGAAAATTTGTTAGAAATATATATCTTTTAAATAGAATTAAAGTTTTAATGAATGGTCTTACACCAATAAGGGTTCTCCGTGGCCGAGTGGTCTAAGGCGCCGTCTCAAGATCACTTACCTCTCACCGCTAAGGTCGTAGGTTCGAGTCCCGCTCGCTCCGAAAAATATATGTGATAAAGTTTCAAGCTACTTGCGGAAGGACGGTGGTTCTACTCAGTCTGAGGTCTTCATCCACCAGTAAAAACTGGATATGCCATATATATAACCTGACTCAGTCTGAGGTCTTCCTCCACCAGTAAAACTGGATATGCCATATATAACCTGAAATGTGTTGAATATTGACGTTAACCCCCATTCAAAAGATTATCTCAATAAACACTAGTCATGCTATTTTTAAGACATGCTTCATGTTTCTTATCCAGTTCTCAGTCCTCCGATCGCGATTGTTTTGAAGCAAACTTTCAGAAGTCTCCCTACAGCCCTGTGCCAGTAAACAAAAAGGATCAACTTAGACGAAACGACGAACTTCTTTATTTATCAAAACAAACCATGTGTAATGCGAAGCAAATGGCGGAAAGATAGTCAAGGGCGATAATCCTTCAGAGCCAATACTAATACACTGTATCATATAGTGGCGCAACCTCTTTTCTTTCATTAAGAATTAAGAAATTCACATACGAAATGTAAAAAGGGGGGATATTATCTTCGTATGCGTCGGTAATGAAGCAGTAATTGATATTAATTGTCAATAGTGCTCTGATTATAAGAGAACATGATAATCGACTTTTATCAACACGTTCAATTTACAATAAAGTCCTTAAGATACTCATTGGATTTTAATATGTCTAATGTAACTACAATATAACATGTTCTGTTATCAGTATTTGTCGATCCGTAAATTGTCACTATATCATTCATGGCCACTTGTTGCTTCTCAAAACTTATCGAGTACAATTCTCTTTTTTAATACGCCAATGGTCACGATTAACATTATTTATCAGTTGTATTTCATATATATACTTTGCTTGGTGTAATTCTACGTTGTTACAATTGTAATGGTGTCATTGATTTATGTGATAACTCATGATATGACTTGTATTGATAATTTGCTTATTGATGTAAATGTCGGTTAATAGCTATACACAGCTAATGTTTATGATGTTATACTTCATGCGGACCATAAATACAGCGATTCATTTAATATTTGTGTTTTGTGTTGTTTTGCAAAGAAGCTATAATAAATCAGTCTCCACAAAATCATTTGTCAGACACAGTATTATTGCAACATGCAATAAAGCATGTAGGGCACGTCAGGCAAAGCTGGGCTCTCAGATTCTAGCTAAGTCTCATAACGTCAATAATCTCTGGGCACTCAGCTTCTTGCTCAATCTTACTACGTCAATATTCTCTAGACACTCAGAATTTAGCTCAGTTTAACTACGTCAAGATTCTCTTGGCACTCAGATTCTAGCTCAGTCTCACTACGTCAAAATTTTCTGGGTATTTAGATTCTAGCTCAATCTTACTATGCCAAGAATCTCTGGGCACTCATATTCTAGCTCATTCTCTCTAGGTCAAGATTCTCTGGGCACTCAGATTCTAGCTCAGTCTCACTACGTCAAGATTCTCTGGATTCTCAGATTCTAGCTCAGTCTCACTACGTCAAGATACTCTGGGCACTCAGATTCTAGCTTAGTATCATAACGTCAAATTTCTCTGAGCACTCAGCTTCAAGTTCAGTTTTACTACGTCACGCTTCTCTGGGCAATCAGATTCTAGCTCAGTCTCACTACGTCAAGATTTTCTGGACACTCATATTCTAGCTCAGTCTTACTACGCCAAGAATCTCTTGGCACTTATAGTCTAGCTCAGTCTCACTACGTCAATATTCTCTGGGCACTCAGATTCAAGCTCAGTCGCACTACGTCAAGATTCTCTGGGCACTCAGATTCTAGCCCAATCTCACTACGTCAAGGTTCTCTGGGCACTCAGATCCTAGCTTAGTTTCACTACGTCAACATTCTCTGGGTACTCAGAATTTAGCTCAGACTCACTACGTCAAGCTTTTCTGGGTATTCATATATTCTAGCTCAATCTCACTAAGTAAAGATTCTCTGGGCACTCAGATTCTAGCTCAGTCTCACTATGTCAATATTCTCTGGGCATTGAGATTCTAGCGCAGTTTCACAACGTCAAAATTCTCTGGGCAATCAAATTCTAGCTCAGTCGCACTACGTGAAGATTCTCTGGGCACTAAGATTCTAGCTCAATCTCACGACGTCAAGCTTCTCTGTGCATTCAGATTCTAGGTCAATATCACTACGTCACGCCTCTCTGGGAACTCAGATTTTAACTCAGTCTCACAACGTCAAGAATATCTGGACACTCATATTTTAGCTCAGTCTCAGTACGTCAAGATTTTCTGGATACTCAGATTATAGCTCAATCACACTACGTCAAGATTCTCTGGGCACTCAGATTCTAGCTCAGTCTCACTACGTCAAAACGCTCTGGGCACTCAGATTCCAGCTCTGTCTTATATCGTCAAGATTCTCTGGGCACTCAGGTTTTAGCTCAGTCTTACTACGTCAAGATTCACTGGGCACTCATAGTTTAGCTCATTCTCACTACGTGAAGATTCTCTGGGCATTCAGATTCTAGGTCAGTCTCAATACGTCAAGATTCTCTGGGCACTCAGATTCTAGCTCAGTCTCACTACGTGAAGATTCTCTGGGCATTCAGATTCTAGCTCAGTCTCACTACGTCATGCTTCTCTGGGCGCTCAGATTCTAGCTCAGTCTCACTACGTGAAGATTCTCTGGGTATTCATATATTCTAGCTCAATCTCACTACGTCAAGATTCTCTGGACACTCATATTCTAGCTCAGTCTCACTACGTCAATATTTTCTGGACACTCATATTCTAGCTCAGTCTCACTACGTCAAGATTCTCTGGGCAGTTATATTCTAGCTCAGATGCACTACGTGAAGATTCTCTGGGAACTCAGATTCTAGCTCAGTCTCACTACGTCAAGCTTCTCTGGGTATTCAGATTCTAGCTGAGTCTCACTACGTCAAGCTTTTCTGGGCACTCAGATTCTAGCTCAGTCTCACTACGTCACGCCTCTCTGGGAACTCAGTTTCTAACTCATTCTCACTACGTCAAGAGTATCTGGGCAATCAGATTATAGCTCAGTTTCACTTCCTAAAGCTTCTCTGGACACTCAGATTCTAGCTCAGTCTCACTACGTCAAGCTTCTTAGGGCACTCACAGTTGAGCGTAGTCTCGCTACGTCGAGATTCTCTAGGCACTAGTAGTCTAGCCCAGTCTCTCAACGCCATGCTTATCTGGACACTCAGCTTCCAGCTCAGTCTCACACGTCAAGCTTCTTTGGGCACTCACAGTTGAGCGTAGTCTCGCTACGTCGAGATTCTCTAGGCACTATAGTCTAGCTCAGTCTCATTACGTCACGCTCCTCTGGGCACGCAGCTTCTAGCTCAGTCTCATAACGTCAAATGCAATGGGCACTCATATTCTCGCTCAGTATTACTACATCAATATTCTCTTGGAACTCATATTCTAACTCAGTCTCACTACATCAAGATTCTCTGAGCACTCAGAGTCGAGCTCAGTATCACTACGTCGACATTCTCTGGACACTCAGAATGTAGCTCAGTCTTATTACGTCAAGCTTTTTGGGCACTCACAGTCGAACGTAGTCTCGCTACTTCGAGATTCTCTAGGCACTAGTAGTCTAGCTCAGTCTCATTACGTCAAAATGCAATGGGCACTTATATTCTCGCTCAGTATCACTACATCAAGATTCTCTTGGAACTCATATTCTAACTCAGTCTCACTATGTCAAGATTCTCTGAGCACTCAGAGTCGAGCTCAGTCTCATTACGTCAAAATGCAATGGGCACTTATATTCTCGCTCGTATCACTACATCAAGATTCTCTTAGAACTATATTCTAACTCAGTCTCACTATGTCAAGATTCTCTGAGCACTCAGAGTCGAGCCTCAGTCTCACTACGTCGACATTCTCTGGGCACTCAGATTGTAGCTCAGTCTTTACTACGTCAATCTTCTCTGGACACTCCGAGTCGAGCTCAGTCTCACTACGTCAATCTTCTCTGGACACTCAGAGTCTAGCTCAGTCTCACTACGTCAAGATTCACTGGGAACTCAGAGTCTAGCTCAGATTTACTACGTCAAGCTTCTCTGGGCCACTCTGAGTATAGCTTTCCATTGTTTACATTAGGCGTCTATGCCATACTAGATTGTAGCTCCTGTCGTTTTCAGTTTCCCTGGATGCTCAGAATTTAGCATATTTAATGTATTTTATTTCTGTTTTTAATTAAAGTCAGTAGATCTGACATGCTAACTATTTTAAATAAGTATTTTGTAAATTAGTGCTGTTGTTATGTTCCTGTACTAAAATAAACAAATAAACTGTTCACGTGTGTTGGTATATACAATTGTGTCTAAATTTGTTATTCAAAGTGCCGGGTTTATTTATTGCAAAACATAAATGTATGGCGGTACTCTCTAGATTTGTCGTGGGAACTTGAGTGGTTTAGGAATTTATAGCATTTTTGCTTTCTAGAAAAGCCAATCTCTCATGTAAAAATCGTGTGGTGGTTGAAAACTTTAAAACGTCTCAACGGTGATTATCATTGTTAATTGCAAAAATATTAAAAAAAATATATTTTAATTTGAAAATACTCAACGAATTTAATTTTTTTAAGCATACAAATTTACATTAAATGTACATTCAATATCACTATATTTTGAATATTTTTTGAAGGTTTGAAACGTGCATATTTTATCATTTAAATGCTATTGAATAATGTATGTTGGCAAGATATTGATTATGTCTTAAATGTGTCATTTATTGAATAATTAGTAAATCAGACGAACGTGGAATGTCAGGCAACATCTCGCGTCTGTATATTACATGACCATTCAGAAAATGGTATTCTGATAAAAGCGTCAGTACAAAATATCTGGAACATGGTGTAATTACTGCAAATTTATAGTTTTAACAAAAAAAAAGTTATTCTAATAAAAAAGATAAAGATTCTTATAACAACAATTCCGTTTTTTTTATTCCATGACGTCATATTGTTACAATACGCCCTATTTCCTAGTGTGCACGATAGTCCTTCGTGTTACATATGTTTTTTAAAAATATATATATAATCATTATATACATTACGTCGAAGTCCAGTATACATAAAAATATCAGGGTTCTGACAAAAATATATGTGTCCAATTAGTCGAAAATGAATATTTAAACCATGTGAATGTATTTCCGACCTCAGTTTTGTTCAACTGATATATCAAACAGGTTATTTTATTGAAACAATATATAATTAAGGACATATCGTAAACCATCAGAGATTCTGTAAAGCTGAACAAATCAGCGTCACTGTACACGAGGTCATGCTTGATTGGGATAAGTATACTGGCGAGCATGCATCTATGTTATATAATAATTTACTGATGATTAAAATATATAAAGAAATATAAATAACATTTTTAAATAAAAATAGTTTTTAATAGATAACATTACCTTCATACCATCCTTTGTTAGCTTGTACACCACCACGCCTGTAATACTGCTGAACGTTAACGAAACTAAAATAACTACAATGCACTGAATCAATGAGACTTTGCGTGAACTTTCAGATTTTGCTGGTCTTATCCGATGACTTGAGCTAGATTTTTCTTCCATTATATCTTCAGGCTCTGCTTTACGCTGCGACACGTTGTTTCTGTATCGTGAAGCCCCGACTACTTCTAGCGTCTCATATACATTTCTTCTGCGTGTTCCCTGTTGTCCATTTCGATTGCACTTTTGCAAATCCTCGACAGCGTAGTATTTACATATATATCAGTCATTTTGAAATGTTAATGCCTACAAACAAACACTGTAGAAATGATGGCTGACGTCTCTTCTTTGTATAATGAATAGTAAACGACTATAAAAAGATTAAATGAATCTCCGTCAAGTCTCGGGTAGTCTCAACACTGAGCTTGTTTTATGATGTCAGCGGGTCGAGCCCTGGGTCAAACCACAACTTCTGGTTTAAACGACCATAATAAACTACTGTACCATCAAGTTTTATCAACGAAGATATGAGATAACTTTGTTAACATGAAATGAGGAAGTGAAGTCAACTTGCCAACATGTTATCTATTGCAAATGTTATCTGTCGAGTTTAATCGTATGTACAAGCAGACGGCATTGTACTGATCCAAACTTTTTCAAGGTTTGTTATATTACAATGTATTTACTTTTTCATTCGTTTCGTTCGTTCCATATTTAAGTAATTTATTAATTTATTAATTTTTATTTATTAATTAATTAATTAATTGATTGATTGATTAATTATTCATTTAATTAATGTATTTATTTGAGCATTCATTCTTTCATTCATTCATCCAGTCTAAATAGATTGAAATGACAAATTAACAAATCAATTTCCCAGTGAATCTTAACGTAGTGAGACTGAGCTAGACTCTGAGTGCCCAGAGAAGCTTGACGTAGTCAGACTGAGCTAGACTCTGAGTTCCCAGCGAATTTTAACGTAGTGAGACTGAGCTAGAATCTGAGTGTCCAGAGATGATTGACATAGTAAGTCTGAGCTAGACTCTGAGTTCCCAGTGAATCTTGACATAGTGAGACTGAGCTAGACTCTGAGTGTCCAGAGAAGATTGACGTAATCAGAATGAGCTAGACTCTGAGTGTCCAGAGAATCTCGACGTAGTGACACTGAGCTAGAATCTGAGTGCCAAGAGAAGTTTGACGTAGTGAGACTGAGCTAAACTCTGAGTTTCCAGAGAATATTATCGTAGTGAGACTGAGCTAGAATCTGAGTGTCCAGAGAATCTCGACGTAGTGAGACAGAGCTAAAAGTGTGCCTAGAGAAGATTGACGTAGTGAGACTGAGCTAGAATCTGAGTGCCCAGAGAAGATTGACGTAGTGAGACAGAGATAGACTCTGAATGCCCAGAGAATGTCGACGTAGTAAGACTGAGCTAGAATCTGAGTGTCCAGAGAATCTTGACGTAGTGAGAATGAGCTAGAATCTGAGTGCCCAGAGAAAATTTGCGTAGGGAGACAGAGATAGACTCTGAGTGCCCAGAGAATGTCGACGTAGTAAGACTGAGCTAGACTCTGAGTGCCCAGAAAATGTCGACGTAGTGTAACTGAGCTTGACTCTGAGTGCCCAGAGAATCTTGACGTAGTCACACTGAGTTAGAATATGAGTTCCCAGAGAATCTTGATGTAGTGAGACTGATCTGGAATATGAGTGCCCAGAAAATCTTGAAGTAATCTGACTGAGCTAGAAGATGCGTGACGTAGAGAGACTGAACTACACTCTAAGTGTCTAGAGAATCTCGACGTGGTGAGATTGAGTTCGACTCTGAGGGTCTAGAGAATATTGACGTAGTGAAACTGAGCTAGAATCTGAGTGCCCAGATAATTTTGACGTAGTGAGACTGAGTTAGTATCTGAGTGCCCAGAGAAGCTTGACGTAGTGAGACTGAGCTAGAATCTGAGTGTCCAGAGAAGCTTGACGAAGTGAAACTGAGCTGTAATCTGAGTGTCCAGAGAATCTTGACGTAGTGAGACTGAGTTAGAATCTGAGTTCCCTGAGAGGCGTGAACTAGTGAGACTGATGTAGAATCTGAGTGCCCAGAGAATTTTGACGTTGTGCGATTGAGCTAGAATATGAGCGCCCAGAGAATTTGGACGTAGTGAGACTTAGCTAGAATATGAGTGCCCAGAGAATATTGGCTCAGTAAGACTGAGCTAGAATCTGAGTGCCCAGAGTATTTTGACGTAGTCAGACTGAGCTAGAATATGAGTGCCCAGAAAATCTTGAGGTAGTCAGACTGAGCTAGAATATGAGTGCCCAGAGAATATTAACGTTATGAGACTGAGCTAGAATCTGGGTGCCAAGATACTATTGACATAGTGAGAATGAGCTAGAATCTGAGTGTCCAGAGAAGCTTGACGAAGTGAAACTGAGCAGTAATCTGAGTGCCCAGAGAATCTTGACGTAGTGAGACTGTGTTAGAATCTGAGTTCCCAGAGAGGGGTGAAGTAGTGAGACTGATGTAGAATCTGAGTGCCCATAGAATCTTGACGTAGTGCGATTGAGCTAGAATATGAGTGCCAAGAGAATATTGACGTTGTGAGACTGAGCTAGAATCTGAGTGCCCAGAGAATCTTGACGTAGTGAGACTGAGCTAGACTCTGAGTGTCCAGAAAATCTTGAAGAACTGAGACTAAGCTAGAATCTGATTTCCCAGAGAAGTTTGACGTAGTGAGACTGAGCTAGACTCTAAGGTCCTAGAGAAACTTGACGTAGTGAGACTGAGCTAGACTCTGAGTACCCAGAGAAACTTGACGTAGTGAGATAGAGCTAGAATCTGAATGCCCAGAGAAGCTTGACTTAGTGAGACTAAGCAAGAATCTGAGTGCCCAGATAATCTTGACGTAGTGAAATTGAGCTAGAATCTGAATTCCAAAATAATCTTGACGTAGTGAGCCTGAGCTAGAATCTGAGTGCCCATAGATTCTGACGTAGTGCGACTGAGCTAGACTATGAGTTCCCAGAGAATTTTGACGTAGTGCGATTGAGCTAGAATATGAGTGCCCAGAGAATCTCGACGTTGTGATACTTAGCTAGAATCTGAGTGCCCAGAGAATCTTGACATAGTGAGACTGAGCTAGACTCTGAGTTCCCAGAGAATCTTGACGTAGTGAGACTGATCTAGACTCTGAGTGTCCAGAGCATCTTGAAGTACTGAGACTAAGTTAGAATCTGATTCCCCAGAGAAGTTTGACTTAGTGACACTGAGCTACACTCTGAGGTCCTAGAGAAACTTGACGTAGTGAGACCTAGCTTGACTCTGAGTGTCCAGAGAAACTTGACGTAGTGAGACAGAGCTAGAATATGTTTGCCCAGAGAAACTTGACTTAGTGAGACTGAGCTAGAATCTGAGTGCCCAGAGAAGACTGACGTAGTGAGACTGAGCTAGAATATGAGTGCCCAGATAATCTTGACGTAGTGACATTGAGCTAGAATCTGAATACCAAAATAATCTTGACGTTGTGAGACTGAGCTAGAATCTGAGTGCCAAGTGAATATGACGTAGTGCGACTGAGATAGACTATGAGTACCCAGAGAATCTTGACGTGGTCAGACTGAGCTAGAATCTGATTGCCAAGAGAAGCCTGACTAAGTGAGACTGAGCTAAACTATGAGTGCCCAGAGAATCTTGAAATAGTAAGACTGAGCTCGAGTCAGAGTGCCCAGAAAATCTTGACGTAGTCAGACTGAGCTAGAATATGAGTGCCCATAGACTCGTGACATAGTAAGACTGAGCTAGATGCTGAGTTTCCAGAAAATCTTGATGTAGTCAGACTGAGCTAGAATATGAGAGCCCAGAGAGAGGTGACGTAGTAAGACTGAGCTAGAATCTGAGTGCCCAGAAAATCTGGACGTATTCAGACTGAGCTAGAATAGGAGTGCCGAGAGAATCGTGACTTAGTAAGACTGAGATAGATGCTGAGTTCCCAGAGATTCTTGACGTTATGAGACTGAGCTAGAAACTAGGAACCAAGAGAATCTTGACGTAGTGAGACTGAGCTATAATCTGAGAGCCCAGAGAATCTTGACGTAGTGAGACTGATTTAGAATATGAGTTCCAAGAGAATCTTGACGTAGTGAGACTGAGCTAAAATCTGAGTGCCCAGAGAATCTTGACGTTGTGACACTGAGCTAGAATCTGAGTTCCCAGAGAATCTTGACGTAGTGAGACTGGGCTAGAATCTGAGTACCCAGAGAATCTTGACGTAGTGAGAATTAGCTAGAATATGAGTTCCCAGAGAATCTTGACGTAGTGAGACTGAGCTAGATTCTGAGTGCCCAGAGAATCTTGACATAGTGAGACTAAGCTAGAATCTGAGTGCCCAGCGAATCTTGACGTAGTCAGACTGAGCTAGAATCTGATTGCCCAGAGAAGCTTGACGTAGTGAGACTGAGCTAAACAATGAGTACCCAGAGAATCTTGAAGTAGTAAAACTGAGGTAGAACCTGAGTGCCTAGAGAATCTTGACGTTATGAGACTGAGCTAGAATCTGAGTGCCAAAAGAATATTGACGTAGTGAGACTTAGCTAGAATCTGAGTGCGCAGAGAAACTTGACATAGTGAAACTGAGCTGTAATATGAATGCCCAGAAAATCTTGACATAGTAACACTGAACGAAAATCTTGACGTAGTGAGACAGAGCTAGAAACTGAGAGCCCAGAGAATCTTGACGTAGTGAGACTGAGCTAGAATCTCAGTTCCCAGATAATTTTGACGTTGTGAGACTGAGCTAGAATCTGAGTACCCAGATAATCTGAACGTAGTGAGACAGAGCTAAATTCTGAGTGCCCAGTAAATCTTGACGTAGTGAGACTGAGCTAGAATCTGATAGCCAACATAATCTTGACGTTTTGAGACTGAACTAGAATCTGAGTTATCAGAGAATCTTGACGTAGTGAGACTGAGCTAGACTCTGAATGTCCAGATAATCATGACGTACTGCGACTGAGATAGAATCTGATTTCCCAGAGAAGATTGACGTAGAGAGACTGGGGTAGAACCTGAGTGTCCAGAGAATCTTGACGTTATAAGACTGAGCTAAAATCTGAGTACCAAGAGAATCTTGACGTAGTAAGACAGAGCTAGAATATGAGTACCAAGATAATCTTGATGTAGTTAGAATGAGCTAGAATATGGGTGCCCAGAGAATCTTGACATAGTCAGACTGAAATAGAATCTGAGTGCCCAGAGAATCTTAACGTAGTGAGACTGAGCTAGAATCTGAATGCCCCGAGAAACTTGATGCAGTGAGACTGAGCTAGAATCTGAGTGCCCTGAGAAGCTTGGCGTAGTGAGACTGACCTAGAATATGATTGCCCAGAGAATCTTGACGTATTGAGATTGCGCTAGAATCTGGATACCCAGAGACTCTTAACGATGTGAGAATGAGCTAAAAACTGAGTGCCCAGAGAATCGGACGTAGTGCGACTTAGCTAGACTATGAGTGCCCAGTGAATCTTGACATAGTAAGACTGAGCTAGATGCTGAGTTCCCAGAAAATCTTGACGTAGTCAGACTGAGCTAGAATATGAGAGCGCAGAGAAACGTGACGACGTCAGACTGAGCTAGACTATGGCTGCCCAGACAATCTTGACGTAGAAAGACTGGGGTAGAACCTGAGTGTCCAGAGAATCGTGACGTTGTGAGACTGAGCTAAAATCTGAGTGTCCAGAGAAGATTGACGTAGTAAGACTGAGCTAGAAGCTGAGTGCCCCGAGAAGCTTGACGTAGTGAGACTGAGCTAGAATCTGAGTGCCCTGAGAAGCTTGGCGTAGTGAGACTGACCTAGATTATGATTGCCCAGAGAATCTTGACATATTGAGATTGCGCTAGAATCTGGATACCCAGAGAATCTTAAAGATATGAGAATGAGCTAAAAACTGAGTGCCCAGAGAATCGGGCGTAGTGCGACTTAGCTAGACTATGAGTGCCCAGTGAATCTTGACATAGTAAGACTGAGCTAGATGCTGAGTTCCCAGAAAATCTTGACGTAGTCAGACTGAGCTAGAATATGAGAGCGCAGAGAAACGTGACGTAGTCAGACTGAGCTAGACTATGACTGCCCAGAGAATCTTGACGTAAAAAGACTGGGGTAGAACCTGAGTGTCCAGAAAATCGTGACGTTGTGAGACAGAGCTTAAATCTGAGTGCCCAGAGAAGATTGACGTAGTAAGACTGAGCTAGAAGCTGAGTGCCTAGAGAATCTTAACGTAGTGAAACTGACCTAGAATCTGAGTACCCAGAGAAACTTAACGTAGTGAGACTGAGCTAGAATCTGAGTGCCCAGAGAATGTTGTCGTAGTGAGACTGAGCTAGACAATGATGCCCAGAGAAACGTGACGTAGTGAGACTGAGCTAGATGCTGAGTTCCCAGAAAATCTTGACGTAGTCAGACTGAGCTAGAATATGAGAGCCCAGAGAAACGTGACGTAGTAAGACTGAGCTATGATCTGAGTGCCCAGAGAATCTTGACGTAGTGCGATTGAGCTAGAATATGAGTGCCAAGAGAATATTGACTTAGTAAAACTGAGCTAGATGCTGAGTTCCCAGACGAATTTAGACTGAGCTAAAATATGAGTGCCGAGAGTATCGTGACTTAGTAAAACTGAGCTAGATGCTGAGTTCCCAGAGAATCTTGACGTTATGAGACTGAGCTAGAAACTAGTAGCCCAGAGAATCTTGTCGTAATGAGACTGAGCTATAATCTGAGAGCCAAGAGAATCTTGAAGTAGTAAAACTGATTTAGAATATGAGTTACCAGATACTCTTGACGTAGTGAGACTGAGCTAGAATCTGAGTGCCCAAAGAATCTTGACGTAATGAGACTGAGCTAGAATCTGAGTTCCCAGAAAATCATGACGTAGTGAGACTGAGCTAGATTCTGAGTGCCCAGAGAATCTTGACATAGTGAGACTAAGCTAGAATCGGAGTGCCCAGATAATTTTGACGTAGTGATACTGAGCTAGAATCTGAGAGCCAAGAGAATCTTGATGTAGTGAGACTGAGCTAGAATCTCAGTTCCCAGATAATCTTGACGTAGTTTGACTGAGCCAGATTCTTAGTGCCCAGAGAATCTTGACGTAGTGATACTGAGCTAAATTCTGAGGGCCCAGAGAATATTTACGTAGTGATAATGAGCTAGAATCTAACAGCCCAGAGAATCTTGGCGTATTGAGACTAAGCTAGAATCTGAGTTCCCAGAGAATCTTGACGTAGTGAGAATGAGCTAGACTCTGAGTGTACAAAGAATCATGACGTAGTAAGACTGAGCTAGACTCTGAGTGACTATAGGATATTGACGTAGTGATACAGGGTTAGACTCTGAGCGCCCAGAGAAACTTGACGTAATGAGACAAAGCTAGAATCTGAATGCCCAGAGAAGCTTGACGTAGAGAGACTGAGCTATAATCTGAGTGCCCAGATAAACTTGGTGTAGTGAGACTGAGCTAGAATATGAGTGCCCAGAGAATCTTGAAGTAGTGGGAATGAGCTAGAATCTGAATACCAAGAGAATCTTTACGTAGTAAGACTGAGTTAGAATCTGAGTGCCCAGAGACTATTGACGTAGTGCGACTGAGCTAGACTATGAGTGCCCAGAGAATCTTGTCGTAGTAAGACGGAAGTAGAACATTAGTGCCCAGAGAATCTTGATGTTATGAGACTTAGCTAGAATCTGAGTGTCAAGATAATCTTGACGTAGTGAGTCTGAGCTATAATCTGAGTGCCAAGAGAATCTTGACAAAGTGAGACTGAGCTAGAATCTAAGTGCCCAGAGAATGTTGACGTAATGAGACTGAGCAAGAATATGAGTGCCCAAAGAATTTTGATGTAGTAATACTGAGCTAGAAGCTGAGTACCCAGAGAATATTGACGTTATGATACTGAGCTAGAATCTGAGTTCCCAGAGAATCTTGACTTAGTGAGACTGACCTAGAATCTCAGTGTCCAGAGAATCTTGACGTAGTGAGACTGAGCTAGACTCTGAGTTCCCAGATAATCTTGACTTACTGAGACTGAGCTAGAATCTGAGTGCCCAGAGAATCTTGACGTAGTGATACTGAGATAAATTTTGAGAGCATAAATAATCTTGACGTAGTGAGACTGAGTTAGAATCTGATTTCCCAGAGACGTTTGACGTAGTGAGACTGAGCTAGACTCTCAGTGCCTAGAGAAACTGAACATAGTGAGACTGAGCTAGACTCTTAGTGCACAGAGAAACTTGACGTAGTGAGACAGGACTAGAATCTGAATGCCCAGAGAGGCTTGATGTAATGAGACTGAGCTAGAATCTGAATACCCAGAGAATCTTGACGTAGTAAGACTGAGCTAGAATCTGAGTGCCAAAAGATTATTGACTTAGTGAGGCTGAGCTAGAATCTGAGTGCCAGAGAATCTTGACTTAGTTAGACTGAGCAAGAATATGAGTGCCCAGAGAATTTTGACGTAGTAAGACTGAGATAGAAGCTGAGTACCCAGAGAATCTTGACGTGATAAGACTGAGCTAGAATCTGAGTTCCCAGAGAATCTTGACGTAGTGAGACTGAGCTAGAATCTCAGTTCTCAGAGAATCTTGACGTAGTTTGACTTAGCGAGATTCTGAGTGCCCAGAGAATCTTGACGTTGTGATACTGAGCTAAATTCTGAGTGCCCAGAGAATCTTGACCTAGTGATAATGAGCTAGAATCTGAGAGCCCAGAGAATCTTGGCGTATTGAGACTAAGCTAGAATCTGAGTTCCCAGAGAATCTTGACGTAGTGAGACTTAGTTAGATTCTGAATGTACAAAGAATCATGACGTAGTGAGACTGAGCTAGACTCTGAGTGACTATAGGATATTGACATAGTGATACAGAGTTATACTCTGAGCGCCCAGAGAAACTTGACGTAGTGAGACAAAGCTAGAATCTGAATGCCCAGAGAAGCTAGACGTAGTGAGACTGAGCTAGAATCTGAGTGCCTAGATAAACTTGGCGTAATGAGACTGAGCTAGAATATGAGTGCCCAGAGAATCTTGACGTAGTGGGAATGAGCTAGAATCTGAATACCCAGAGAATCTTTACGTAGTAAGACTGAGTTAGAATCTGATAACCCAGAGAATCTTGACGTAGTGCGACTGAGCTAGACTATGAGTGCCAAGAGAATCTTGTCGTAGTACGACTGAGGTAGAACATGAGTGCCCAGAGAATCTTGATGTTATGAGACTGAGCTATAATCTGAGTGCCTAGAGAATCTTGACTTAGTGAGGCTGAGCTAGAATCTGAGTGCCAGAGAATCTTGACGTAGTTAGACTGAACAAGAATATGAGTGCCCAGAGAATTTTGAAGTAGTTAGACTGAGCTAGAGGCTGAGTACCCAGAGAATCTTAACGTTATGAGACTGAGCTAGAATCTGAGTTCCCAGAGAATCTTGACGTAGTGAGACTGAGCTAGAATCTAAGTTCCCAAAGAATCTTGACTTACTGAGACTGAGCTAAAATCTGAGTGCCCAGAGAATCGTGAGGTATTGATACTGAGCAAAATTCTGAGAGCGTAGAAAATCTTGACGTAGTGAGACTGAGCTAGAATCTGATTTCCCAGAGAAGTTTGACGTAGTGAGACTGAGCTAGACTCTTAGTGCCCAGAGAAACTTGACGTAGTGAGACAGAACTAGAATCTGAATGCCCAGAGAGGTTTGATGTAATGAGAATGAGGTAGATACTGAATACCCAGAGAATATTGATGTTATGAGACTGAGTTAGAATCTGAGTGCCAAGAGAATCTTGACGTAGTGAGACTGACCTAGAATATGAGTGCCCAGGGAATTCTGACGTAGTGAGACTGAGCTAGAATATGAGGGCCCATAGAATCTTGACGTAGTAAGACTGAGCTAGAAGCTGAGTACCCAGATAATCTTGACGTTATGAGACTGAGCTATAATCTGAGTGCCCAGATAATTTTCACGTAGAGAGACTGAGCTAGAATATGAGTGCCCAGAGAATCTTGACTTAGTGAGGCTGAGCTATAATCTGAGTGCCCAGAGAATCTTGACATAGTGAGACTGAGCAAGAATATGAGTGCCCAAAGAATTTTGACGTAGTAAGACTGAGCTAGAAGCTGAGTACCCAGAGAATCTTGACGTTATGAGACTGAGCAAGAATCTGAGTTCCCAGAGAATCTTGACGTAGTGAGACTGAGCTGAAATCTGAGTGCCCAGATAATCTTGACGTAGTGAGACTGAGCTAGAATCTGATTTCCCAGAGAAGTTTGACGTAATGAGACTGAGCGAAACTCTGAGTGCCTAGAGAAACTGGACATAGTGAGACTGAACTAGACTCTTAGTGCCCAGAGAAACTTGACGTAGTGAGACAGAGCTAGAATCTGAATGCCCAGAGAAGCTTGTCGTAGTGAGACTGAATCTGAGTGACCAGAGAAACTTGGCGTAGTGAGACTGAGCAAGAATATGAGTGCCCAGAGAATCTTGGCGTAGTGAGAATGAGCTAGAATATGAAAACCCAAAAATCTGGAAGTAGTAAGACTGAGCTAGAATTGGAGTGCCCAGATAATCTTGGCGTGTTGAGACTGAGCTAGAATATGAGTGCTCAGAGAATGTTTACGTATTAAGACTGAGGTAGAACCTGAGTGCCCAGGAATATTAATATTATGAGACTGAGCTAGAATATGAGAGCCCAGAGAATCCTGACGTAGTGAGGCAGAGCTAGAAACAGAGTGCCCAGAGAATCTTGACGTAGTGAGACTGATTTAGAATATGATTTCCCAGATAATCTTGACGTAGTGAGACTGAGTTCGAATCTGAGTGCCCATAGAATCTTGACGTATTGAGACTTTGCTAGAATCTGATAGCCCAAAGAATCTTGACGTAGTGAGACTTAGCTAGAGTCAAAGTGCCCATAGAGTCTTGACGTAGTGAGACTGAGGTCGAATCTGAGTGCGCATATAATCTTGACGTAGTGAGACTGTTCTAGAATCTGAAATCCCAGAGAATCTTGACGAAGTGAGACTGAGCTGGACTTTGAATGCCTAGAGAAACTTGACGTAGTGAGACTGAGCAGGAATCTGAATGCCCAAAGAATCTTGACGTAGTAAGACTGAGTTAGATTCTGAGTGCCCAGAAAATCTTGACGTAGTGAGACTGAGTTAGAATATGAATTCCCAGAGAATATTGACGTAGTGAGACTGAGGTCGAATCTGAGTGCCCATATAATCTAGACATAGTGAGACTGTGCTAGAATCTGAGAGCCCAAAGAATCTTGACGAAGTGAAACTTAGCTAGAGTCAGAGTATCCAGAGAATCTTGACGTAGTGAGACTGATGTCGAATCTGAGTGCCCTTAGAATCTTGACGTAGTGAGGCTGTGCTAGAATCTGAGAGCCCAGAGAAGCTTAACGTAGTGAGACTGAGCTAGAATATGAGTACCCAGAGAATCTTGACGTAGAGAGATTGAGCTAGAATCTGAATACCCAGATAATGGTGACGTGATGAGACTAAGCTAAAATCTGAGTGCTCAGAGAATCTGACGTAGTGCGTCTGAGCTAGACAATGAGTGCCAAGAGAATCTTGACGTAGTAAGACTGAGCTAGAATTTGAATGTCCTGCGAATTTTGACGTAGTGAGACTGAGCTAGACTATCAGTGTCCAGATAATCTTGATGTAGTAAGATTCAGGTAGATCATGATTGCCCAGAGAATATTGACGTTATGAGACTGAGCTAGAATCTGATTGCCCAGACACTGTTGACATAGTGAGACTGAGCTAGAATCGGAGTGTCCAGAGAAACTTGACGTAGTGAAACTTGCATAGTGAGACAGAGCTAGAATCGGAGTGTCCAGAGAAACTTGACGTAGTAAAACTAGCATAGTGATAATGAGTTAGGATATGAGTTCCCAGAGAATCTTGACGTAGTAAGACTGAGTTCGAATCTGAGTGCCCAGAAAATCTTCACGTAGTGAGACTGAGCTAGAATCTAAGAGCATAGATAATCTTGACGTAGTGAGACTGAGCTAGAATCTCAGTTCCCAGATAATCTTGACGTAGTGAGACTAATCTTGAATCTGAGTGCCCAGAGAATCTTGACGTAGTGATACTGAGCTAGACTCTGAGTGTCTAGAGAAGCTTGACGTTGTGAGACTGAGCTAGACTCTGAGCGCCATGAGAATATTGACGTAGTGAGACTTAACTTGATTCTGAGTGCCTAGAGGAAAGTGACGTAGTGAGGCTGAGCTAGAATCTGAGTGTCCAGAGTATCTTGACGTAGTCAGACTGAGCTTGAATATGAATGGCCAGAGTATCTTGACGTAGTCAGACTGAGCTAGAATATGAGTGCCCAGAGAATCTTGACGTAGTCAGACTGAGCTAGAATATGAGTGCCCAGAGAATATTGACGTTATGAGACTGAGCTAGAATCTGACTGCCCAGATAATCTTGTCGTAGTGAAACTTAGCTAGATAATGATTTCTTGTATGATCTATTTTTAATCACTTACATTATATATATCACCATATTTAATTGAATTGTATAATTTTTCTTCATCTTTATTAAAAAAAGGTCCAATTGATGGTGCCATAGGAATGAATCATTTTACATGTGTATGATATCAGATCAATCAGAAATGATAGTTTTATATTCAAACTAAACATGGTGTTATCACAACGACATCATGAATATATATATAAAGTTTTTGTCGAATGAAAGCTTTTGAAAGTGACTTAAAATGACCAAATCAAAACAATTTCTGGTATTTTTCTTAATTAATTATCTGTAAATTCTCAATAACAACTAATTTATTCATAATGATTTCTGCTTTAATGAAGTTGTGTGTTTTCTCTCCCTCTGTGTGTAACATTTTTATCAAAGGAACCAATTTTTATTGATTTTTTTCTTTTTGTTTTGTTTTTTTGATATGCACGGCATTGACATTGTTCATAACCACAACAATTTATAATTTACAGTTAATACACATGTATGATAAAACACTAACATTACTTAAAGTTTATTATTAGCACAACTTTGTATCCAAGGTATGATTTGAGATACTAGTATTGTGTTGAAAAAAGAAACATTTTGCAATTTTTAATCACATAAACATTAGTTTTTTGTTGTTGAAAAATAGACACATATGTTCGTATACAATATCTAATCACTTAATAACGTTGATAAAACAGTAATCACCTGATAATGAGTAATTAAAGACCTCGTAGTCCCTAATGCTAAAGTGGGATGTGATATTGACCCCAGAGTCAACATTCCTGTATCAGTTACAATGCAAACCTTCTGCATTGTTTTACAAACATTTTGCTGTCTGCTATTATCACTGTTCTATTGTTAGACCATATTTTACACTCCTAGTTAATAAAACACGCCCTGTAGACTAACTTATTTACATCCGATAGTTTGATCGAATGTTGGGGCTTTTAATGGGATCTTTTCGAGAAAAAAAATAGACTTGCTTATTTCCCCTGTGCAAACCGCCGCCCTTTACAGTATTAGAATTTGTTTAGAATAGAATATAGTTACCTTCATATCTTCCTTTGTTAGCTTATACACCACTACTCCTGAAAGTGTACTAACTGCTAACGAAATTGAAATAACCACACTGCACTGAATCATTGAGGTTTCATGGGATACGCTGGATTTTGTTGGTTCAATTCGATCCATTCTTGCAGGTTCTGTTTGACGCTGTGGCGTGTTGTGTTTGAACTGTAAAGTCTCATATTCATCTACCTATAATCGGTTTCCTTTGGTGGTTCAATATCGCCCATTTCTATTGCCGAGTTGAAAACTCCAGAGAGCGTAGTATTTATATATATTCCACTCATTCTGATTATTTATGCCACTAAATACACTGTAAAGTGATATCTAACACTTTCCTTGTGTAATGAATAATAACTGGCTATGCACAACAAATTATATCAACACCGTCTGTGTCAGGTTTAATTTATTCGATTCGCTTTATTTATTATTCAGGAAGTAACCATACAAACTACAAATGGGTACACAAAAGAAGGAAGAAACGCATTGTAATACTTGTTTCTTAAAACGTGGTCTAGTCGTCATAGGGCGTACGCCTCGAATACGGAAGGATCTGCCAGGCGGTGTCATGTCAAAAGGTACTAGAAACTTCCTTGCTTGGCGCTCAGCATTTAGAGGATAGCCTTATGTCTAGTTGGCCCGGTGCCGTTAAGATAATGTGACTGGGTGGGGTATCATACCATTTGTCTGCGGCATAATACCCCAGTGTGGCAGATTAGAATACTGTCTCGAGTAGACACCGACGTGATATAACAAAAAACTTGTTGAAAGCGACGCTAAACACCATACAACAACATCAATGACAACCTATGTGTTAGCATGAATATTGACCATGGCAGCTTGTGGAAATAAAAACAATAATTAACTTAAAAGTAAATCATGATATACGTTAACCTAACCTAACCTTCATCTCATGCAGTTTTACAAACCATTCATCCTCGCGCCCTTAATCTCTTTTGTGAACAAAAGGGAAAGCTATATGGCATGTATTTATTTCTTCAGAACTTTTAACAACCATGTATAAGTTATCCTGTAGAACAAAACCAAACCAACAAATCCACTTCTTGACGACCGCTGTCACAATCTAAACTCCGATACCTGATGTCCATAAGACGTCATCGAATCGTAACTCATTATTATAACATCTTTATAATTATTCACACAGTCTATATCAACTGCACTACCTCCCCGCTTGATCTTAGTTATACATGTATATATATATGTAATATCCTGTAACCTCTGTCGTGAGCAACCCACACTCTATATACTTTTCTACCTCCCCGCTTGATCTTATTTATACATGCAGATATATAGTATCCTTCATCCTCTGTCGTGAGGTATATATATATATATATATATATATCCTGCAACCTCTGTCGTGACCAGCCCATACTCTATCCACTGTTCGACCTCCCCGCTTAATCTTAGTTATACATGCATATATATATATATATTATCCTGCTATCTCTGTCGTGATCAGCCCACACTCTATCCACTGTACTACCTCCCCGCTTGATCTTAGTTATATATCTATATATATATAATATCCTGCAACCTCTGTCATGAGTAGCCCACACGCTATCCACTGCCCTACGTCACCACTTTATATTAGTTATACATGCATATATATATATATCATATAAAGCTATAACTTCATGGACTTAACTGGATCCTACTCATATAAAGCTATCACTTCATGTATGTAAATTTGTCCACCCTGTCCAGATGTGCTGCATGTAATTCCATAGTATAAAAGTCATGGTTAACACCAAATTTATTGGTTTGGCAGAGGCCTTGATATTGTATCTATGGTTTGCATTGTAGCTCGGCGCACTCGCCGTAGTCTGGTCTGTACATTTATGTCTTGGTTATTCACAAATAATTATCTCCATATATATATATCATGCATTGTGAATGAGCATCTGAAGAGATCCCAAAAATCGTAAATTACGTTGTTGTGAATTTAATTATCTCCCTTTATGAAATTAAATATAAATGAATTCACTGTATTCTATAGGATCCAACGGGTTTATAAATCTGTCCTTTATATAGCATGTGAGTAGTCATGAATCCTTAACTGGATCCTACTCATATAAAGCTATCACTTCATGTATGTAAATTTGTCCACCCTGTCCAGATGTATTGCATGTAATTCCATAGTATATAAGTCATGGTCGACACCAAATGTATTGGTTTGGCAGAGGCCTTGATATTGTATCTATGGTTTGCATTGTAGCTAGGCGCACTCGCCGTAGTTTGATCTGTACATTTATGTCTTGGTTATTCACAAATAATTATCTCCATATATATATATATATATATATATATATATATATTTATTTATATATATATATTATCCTGCTATTTCTGTCGTGACCAGGCCACACTCTATCCACTGAACTACCTCCCCGCTTAATCTTAGTTATACATGCATATATATATTATCCTGCTATCTTTGTTGTGACAAGGCCACACTCTATCCACTGTACTACCTCCCCGCTTGATCTTAGTTATACACACACATATATATATCAAGTATATAATATCCTGCAACCTCTGCCGTAACCAGCCCAAACTGTATCCACTGTCCTACCTCCCCGCTGGATCTTAGTTATACATGCAGATGTATAATATCCCGTAAACTCTGTCGTGACGAGCACACACTCTATCTACTGTACTACCTCCCCGCTTGATCTTAGTTATATATTTATTTATATATAAATATAGTATCCTGCAACCTCTGCCATGACCAGCCCAAACTCTATCCAATGTCCTACCTCCCCGCTGGATCTTAGTTATACATGCAGATATATAATATCCTGTAACCTCTGTCGTGAGCAGTCCACACTCTATCCACTGTTCTTCATCTCCGCTTAACCTTAGTCATACATGTACATATATAATATTCTGCAACCTAGGCCGTGAACATCCCACAGTCCATCCTCTGTACTACCTTAACCATAGTTATACATGTATATATATATACGAGGGGTTATCCAGAAGTTCGTGGACAAATCTCATAATATGAAGAGGGCATGTCGGATTTATTTGGAGTTTTACATGTAATATATTTAACATAACTTCAAACCGTACGCAAAATATGAAAAAAATACATTTGAAATAAAATATTTACATGTCTTTCAAAAATGTCATGTACGCCTATCTGCCGCAGGTCAAATTTACGTTACGTCGTCGCGACGTCAATTCATTTCACAAGTAATTTCCCTGCTCTTGCTTGTCGCTCAACTCAAACATATTAGCAATCGAGGAACCCTGTGATCACTCTAAGGACTTGCATGTTATTCATTCCTAATTACCATGTGCACTGTACCGTAACCTATACTTAGTTCACAGCATAGTTCATGAATTGTATTACGGCGATCGTAATTGAGGCACCTTTTACCATGTTGATGTGACGTTGACGCGATTTTGACGCAGGGCAACCACACATGTTATCATCCATTATTATTTCCTGTTCTTCACTGTACCATTTGTGCTATTTAAAGACTACAAAACACACTACAAATAACATTCTCGGAGCTTTACTAAGCATATATATCACCTGGATCAGTGCTTTGCTAATATTGACACAAAACTGTATTTCCGCTCATTGTTTCACCTTTTCCTCAGAATGAAGTTTTGCTTATTAACGAGTTTGGCTTTTTTATGTAAGTTTGTTTAAACTCCTAACACTTGCGCGTCATGCTATTACTGGAATGACCAATGTAGACATTGATGACGTGTCATCAGTAATATATGATTTACCACGAGTTTTACAGGAAAATCATTGTTATTTTTCAAATATTTATCTGTGAAATTGTTCAACACTTTGAACTGCTACACTAACCATTCATGCATGTTGCTGTGGAGACCATAGCATTATTATTTACATAAGAAATGCACTAAAATTCTGTACATCGATGACAAATACACCAAATCTTAAGCTGTGCAAAATATAAAGATTTTATTAAATTTGTCCATGAAGTTCTGGATAACCCCTCGTATAATATCCCGCAACCTCCGTTGTGAACAGTCCACACACTATCCACTGTCCTAAATCCCCGCTTAATTTTAGTTATACGTGTATATATATAATATCCTGCAACCTCTGTCGTGAACAGCCCATAGTCTATCCACTGTACTACCTACCCGTTTAATCTTAGTTATATCCTGAAACCTCAGTCGTGACAAGCCCACACTCTATCCACTGTTCTGCATCCTTGCTTAATTTTAGTTATACATGTTTATATATAATATCATGTAACCTCTGTCATGACCTTCCCACACTCTATCCACTGCACTACCTCCAAGCTTAATCTTAGTTATACATGTATGTATACATAATATCAAGCAACCTCTGTCGTGAGCACCCCACATACTATAATCTGTTCTACCTCCCCGCTAAATCTTAGTTATAAATATATATATATAATATCCTGCAACCTCTGTCAGGAGAAGACCACACTCTATCCACTGTTCTACATCCCCGCTTAACCTTAGTTATACATGCATGTATATAATATTCTGCAACCTCTGTCATGAGCAGCCCACACTCTATCCACTGTTCTACATCCCACCTAAACCTTAGTTATACATGTAAATATATAATATCCGGCAATCTATGTCGTGAGCAGCCCATACTCCATCCACTGTTCTACCTCCCCGCTTAATCTTTATTATACATGTATATATATTATACCCTGCAACATCTGTCGTGAGCAATCCACACCCTATCCACTGTTCTACCTCCCCGCTTAATCTTAGAAAATACATGTATATATATTATACTCTGCAACATCTGTCGTGAGCAATCCACACCCTATCCACTGTTCTACCTCCCCGCTTAATCTTAGAAAATACATGTATATATATTATACCCTGCAACATCTGTCGTGAGCATTCCACACTCTATCCACTGTTCTACCTTCCCTCTTAATCTTAGTTATACATGTATGTATATAAAATCCTGCAACCTCTGTCACGAGTAGCACACACTCTATTCACTGTTCTATCACCTCGCTTAATCTTAGTTATACATGTATATATATATAATATCCTGCATCCTCTGGCAGCAGCCCAACCTCTATCCACTGTTATACCTCTCCGCTTAATCTTAGTTATACATGTATAAATATAATATCAACCTCTGTCATGAGCAGCACATACTCTATTCACTGTTCTACCACCTCGCTTAATCTTAGTTATACATGTATATATAATATCCTGCAACCTCTGGCAGCAGCCCACACTCTATCCAATGTTATACCTTTCCGCTTAATCTTAGTTATACATGTATATATAATATCCTGCAACCTCTGGCAGCAGCCCACACTCTATCCAATGTTATACCTTTCCGCTTAATCTTAGTTATACATGTGTATTTATAATATCCTGCAACCTCTGTCGTGAGAATCCCACACCCTATCCACTGTACTACCTCCCCGCTTAATCTTAGTTAAATATGTATAAATATAATATCAACCTCTGTCATGAGCAGCACATACTCTATTCACTGTTCTACCACCTCGCTTAATCTTAGTTATACATGTATATATAATATCCTGCAACCTTTGGCAGCAGCCCACACTGTATCCACTGTTATACCTTTCCACTTAATCTTAGTTATACATGTGTATTTATAATATCCTGCAACCTCTGTCGTGAGAATCCCACACCCTATCCACTGTACTACCTCCCCGCTTAATCTTAGTTATATATGTATAAATATAATATCAACCTCTGTCATGAGCAGCACATACTCTATTCACTGTTCTACCACCTCGCTTAATCTTAGTTATACATGTATATATAATATCCTGCAACCTCTGGCAGCAGCCCACACTGTATCCACTGTTATACCTTTCCACTTAATCTTAGTTATACATGTGTATTTATAATATCCTGCAACCTCTGTCGTGAGAATCCCACACCCTATCCACTCTACTACCTCCCCGCTTAATCTTAGATATATATGTATATATATAATATCAACCTCTGTCATGAGCAGCACATACTCTATTCACTGTTCTACCACCTCGCTTAATCTTAGTTATACATGTATATATAATATCCTGCAACCTCTGGCAGCAGCCCACACTGTATCCACTGTTATACCTTTCCACTTAATCTTAGTTATACATGTGTATTTATAATATCCTGCAACCTCTGTCGTGAGAATCCCACACCCTATCCACTGTACTACCTCCCCGCTTAATCTTAGTTATATATGTATAAATATAATATCAACCTCTGTCATGAGCAGCACATACTCTATTCACTGTTCTACCACCTCGCTTAATCTTAGTTATACATGTATATATAATATCCTGCAACCTTTGGCAGCAGCCCACACTGTATCCACTGTTATACCTTTCCACTTAATCTTAGTTATACATGTGTATATATAATATCCTGCAACCTCTGTCGTGAGAATCCCACACCCTATCCACTGTACTACCTCCCCGCTTAATCTTAGATATATATGTATATATATAATATCCCGCAACCTCTGTCACGAGCAGCCAATACTCTATCCACTGCACTACCTCCTCGCTTAATCTAAGTTATACATGTATATATATAATACCATTCAACCTCTGTCGTGAGCAGCACACACTCTATCCACTGTTCTATCTTCCCGCTTAATCTTAGTTATACATGTATATATATATAATATCCTGCAACCTCTGTCATGAGCATCCCCCGCCCGGCAACAGTCTCCGTGATGATTGATATACGACATTGTGTCTCATTATCATTCGTCTCTCACCACTGATTCATGTGGGAAAGTTATCAGTTACTTGCGGAGATGGGGTGTGCTCGAGTACTGGTTAATCCCAGGAAACAGCGGTTAGGTTAACTGATCGTCTGTTAGCCCTCGATGGCATAAAAATGACGCTAAATATTCAATCAATCAATAAATCGATCAATTGGCATTAGCAGCACACACTCTATTCACTGTTCTACCACCTCCTTCAATCTTAATTATACATGTATATATAATATCCTGCACCCTCTGGCAGCAGCCTACACTCTATCCACTGCTCTACCTCTCCGCTTAATCTTAGTTATACATGTGTATATATAATATTCTGCAACCTCTGTCCTGAGAAGCCCACATCCTATCCATTGCTCTACCTTCCCGTTTAATCTTAGTTATATATGTATATATACTATCCCGCAACCCCTGTCGTAAGCAGCCCACACTCTATACATTGTTCTACATTCCTGCTTGATCTTAGATATACATGTATATATATATGTAATATCCTGCAACCTCTGTCGTGATCAGCCCACATTCTATCCGCTGCACTAACTCTCCGCTTAATCTTTGTTTAATTTATATATATATAATAACTTGCAACCTCTGTCGTGAGCAGCCCACATTCTATCCACTGCACTACCTCTCCGCTTAATCTTTGTTTAATTTATATATATATAAAATATCTTGCAACCTCTGTCGTGAGCAGCCCAAACTGTATCCGCTGCACTACCTTCGCGCTTAATCTTAGTTTTACATGTATACATCGCCAGTATGAAAATATGATATATACTGCCTGCTCCAATGTATATATGAATACTTTCAAACTCGCCAGTATGATTATATGATAGATACTGCCTGCTCCAATGTATACATACATACATTCAACTTACAAACGTGAATATATGATATATACTGCCAGCTCCAATGTATACATAGCTACATTCAATCTCGCCAGTATGAATATATTATATATACTGCCTGCTCCAATGAATATATAAATACATTTAATCTCGCCAGTGTGAATATATGATATATACTGCCTGCTCCAATGTATACACCAATACATTCAAACTCGCCAGTGTTATTATGATATATACTGCCTTCTCCAATGTATACATATAAATACATTCAATCTCGCCGGTATGAATGTATGATATATACTGCCTGCTCTAATAAATACATAACTACGTTCAATCTCGCCATTATGAATATATGATATATACTGCCAGCTCCAATGAATATATAAATACATTCAATCTCGCCAGTATGAATATATGATATATACTGCCTGCTCCAACGTATACGTATATACATTCAAACTCGCTAATATTGAATATAAAGATATATACCGCCAGCTCTAATGTATATATAAATACATTCAATATCGCCGGTATCAATATATGATATATACTGCTTGCTCCTCTGTATATATAAATACATTCAAACTCGCCAGTATCAATATATGATATATTCTGCCTGCTCGTCTGTATGTGTAAATACATTCAAATTCGCCATTGTGAATATATGATATATACTGCCTACTCCTTTGTACATATCAATACATTCAAACTCGCAAGTATTGATATATGATATATACTGTCTGATCCACTGTAAACATCAATACATTTAAACTCGCCAGTATGAAATACAATGATATCTACTGCCTGATCCACTGTATATATAAATACATTCAAACTCGCCAGTATGAAATACAATGATATCTACTGCCTGATCCACTGTATATATAAATACATTCAAACTCGCCAGTATGAAATATAATGATATATACTGCCTGATCCACTGTATATATAAATACATTCAAACTCGCCAGTATGAAATACAATGATATATACTGCTTGATCCGCTGTATATATAAATACATTCAAACTCGCCAGTATGAAATATAATGATATATACTGCCTGATCCGCTGTATATATAAATACATTCAAACTCGCCAGTATGAAATACAATGATATATACTGCCTGATCCGCTGTATATATAAATACATTCAAACTGGCCAGTATGAAATACAATGATATATACTGCCTGATCCGCTGTATATATAAATACATTCAAACTCGCCAGTATGAAATACAATGATATATACTGCCTGATCCGCTGTATATATAAATACATTCACACACGCCAGTATGAAATATAATGATATATACTGCCTGATCCGCTGTATATATAAATACATTCAAGCTCTCCAGTATGAAATACAATGATATATACTGCCTGATCCACTGTATATATAAATACATTCAAACTCGCCAGTATGAAATACAATGATATATACTGCCTGATCCACTGTATATATAAATACATTCAAACTCGCCAGTATGAAATACAATGATATATACTGCCTGATCCACTGTATATATAAATACATTCAAACTCGCCAGTATGAAATACAATGATATATACTTCCTGTTCCACTGTATATAAAAATACATTCAAACTCGCCAGTATGAAATATAATGATATATACTGCCTGATCCGCTGTATATATAAATACATTCAAGCTCGCCAGTATGAAATACAATGATATATACTGCCTGATCCGCTGTATATATAAATACATTCAAACTCGCCAGTATGAAATATAATGATATATACTGCCTGATCCACTGTATATATAAATACATTCAAACTCACCAGTATGAAATACAATGATATATACTGCCTGATCCACTGTATATATAAATACATTCAAACTCGCAAGTATGAAATATAATGATATATACTGCCTGATCCACTCTATATATAAATACATTCAAGCTCGCCAGTAAGACTATATGATATATACTTCCTGTTCCACTGTATATATAAATACATTCAAACTCGCCAGTATGAAATATAATGATATATACTGCCTGATCCAATGTATATATAAATACATTTAATCTCGCCAGTATGAATATATGATATATACTGCCTGTTCCACTGTATATATAAATACATTCAAACTCGCCTGTATGAATATATGATATGTACTGCCTGATCCACTGTATATATAAATACATTCAATCTCGCCAGTATGAAATATAATGATATATACTGCCTGCTCCACTGTATACATCAATACATTCAATCTCGCCAGTATAAATATATGATATATACTCCCTGCTCCACTGTATATATAAATACATTCATGCTGGCCAGTGTGAATATATGATATATACTGCCTTCTCCACTGTATATATAAATACGTTCAAGCTCGCTAATATGAATATATGATATGTACTGCCTACTCCACTGTATATATAAATACATTCAAAATCGCCAGTATAAATATACTGCCTGTTCCACTATTTGAAAGCTGGGCTTGAACATATAACCGATGCAGTGAGAGCCTTAGACCACTTGGCGGCCACCTGAACAACATTAATTTGTAACCGTAAACATTGATATCAGTATTCGTTTGATCAGATTCGGTATAAAAAATATTATGAGAAATTTTACCAGTCACAAAAATAAGATAAAAAAAAACAGACACAGAACCGTGAACATTAATGAAAGACTATGCAAAATGTAGCATGATCCTTGTTATCTGCAGCACTGCAGAGTTTCAGTAAATTATATCCAATACTTAAAGTGTCACCCCATACGACATTCGTATATGTATCTCCATGTTTCTGATTTTATTTTCAATTTCATTTCAAATTGGATGAATGTGTATATAGATAACTAGATATATTTACGTATATTGTATCGCATATCCGTCGTCATGACTATGACATTATTACACTGTATTTATGTTATATATTAAATATCAAATGTACTTCCTTCTTGTTTGAATAAAATGCATAAATAGTAAAAAAACTCTAGTGTCAAATTTCATGTCAGATTTGTTTAAACTATAAATATCTAGATCTATTTTCGTCTTGTTGTATTTTTGTAAGAAAGGCGAGCTTGTAGGAAGTACCAGTTTATGTTTACTATTACCTAAAGGGACACTCTTCAACTCCGGTAAGATTTTACGTAACAATATTTCTGAAAACTCTATAACACCATGCTGCTAGTATTGTGCACACCCTTGTTGTTGTTTTCCAATGTAGGACAGGGACACAACTAGATACAAGAAAGATACAATGTACAATGTTTTGTTTCGTAAACAGAGGCCTCCACCCAAAAATATATATCATTATTTACAAGAAGTTGTATTATTTATGCATGCATGTTATATTTGTTATTCGTTTCTTTTTAACAGACAATAAATGTAATAAGATATTTTTCTTATTTTATAAGTGTCTTCCAGTTGCAGAATATTGTAAAAATGTAATAGATCATTCTCCCCAAAGTGGCGAGGATATAGAAGCCGATGACGTCAATCTTAGTATCTAGGACATTTAAATAGTACATAATAATCGTCTTTTAATACATGAGAGTGTTAGGTTGTTTGGCAATATAGACAGAAATGATTTTCACGATCAATATTTTGAAGACGACCAACTTCTAGTATGAACTTGTGAACCTTACATTTAATAAAAAACATTCCATTCAGCAAAGACTTATAAGAGACTGTATTTTTTTACAATATTTGAAAAATGTATAAGTATTGATATATTTACATACATGTACATATATTGTAGAATATTCAAACTTAATCTGTTTAACAATACAATGTTAACGATTATAAATGTGAGGCCGGTCCTTATATTGATGGCATAAAAAACTATCATGAGTATATATGATAGAAAAAGAAAAGGTTACGCTAACACAACTGCGAATTAAATCTTAAAACTGATTTAAAAATCAAATATCACTCCAGATATGATCTGTAATGAACTGATTAGCACCGACTTCTTGTCACATTATTGAATGATAACTATATTTAAATGGATAAACTGCATTATATGTATGAACTATTATTACATTTTTTATAATAGATAAATCAGTTTCTGGCACACTTTAATTATTTCATAATTGGAAAAGAAAAAAATGTTATTTATTCATCATTTGGTAATCTATTGAATTAATCAATCGTAGTTCAACGTATTTAAAAAAAACAAGTCTACAGTTCAACAGTGCATGCATTTCGATTTCAATCTCAGCTTAACAAACTGTAAAATATTTATCCGTACTATCAAAAGAGGACATATTTAATCATTTTACAAATTTAGTTAGTATATGTAGATAGGCATACATATACCTATACAGTATATTATTGTCTAGCAATACAATTTATCTACTGAATGCTTTATGTGAAACAATATAAATAAAACTCTATTTTACAACTATTTAAGAATCCCCACGCAACCAAAGGAAGAACATCTATAAAGTTTGTCCACAAGGCTCAGCAAGAGGAAGGACTATTTCATTCTCGAGCAAAATGATTTCATAAATAATACACGAACATCATAATATGATATATTTACATAAAATGGCTTAAAATGTAAGAAAAGTGCACGTTTTCGCTCGCTGTACGTTGACACTTTAATTGCATTTTATTTAGCAAAAATGTAAAATTGAAAAGCAAATTAAAATATAAAAATATAAAATTTTGCAAAAAATAATTAAATATTCTGATGATATGATCAAACATGCAACAAGCAACAGATACATGGGGGCGTTTGAGACCGCTAACTTTGCACAAGTTAGTTAAGATATCATGAACATTTAACAATGTAATGAAGTTCATTCCTTGAATGACGAATTTACGGTTTAACTTCTGATTGATTTGATTGTTACTTATTTTATATTTAGTTTTGCTGATCATTAATTGTTTTGGTTGTGTTTTTCTCTATGTGCTATGTCTCAGATTGGACATTTATATATTTTCTTATTTTTACTAAATGCACGCAATTTCGTATTTGAGACACTGAAAAGAAAAGCAGTGTAAGGCAATCATATATAACGAAAATGTTAATCTAAAATACTTTCTTCTACATACTACGATTTGAATTTTACACGCATATCTTTTGAACATTATATGCACTAACACATAAACGAAAATTATTTTAATTAACAAGATAAAAAGATAAAAAAATGTGCAGTTTCTTATATACAATTTTATGTTACAATTAAACAAATGTGATTGGGTAACTATCTATATATTTCTCATTTTCTGAAATACGGAATGTTTACTATCATGTTAACAATAAAACATACAACAACATATAATGACAGGAAGTACGGATCCTGAATCAAGCGTCTGGATATAAGAGAAACCCGGAGAAAGAAGACCAAGATTCCATAGACGAGACAGAGGTGCAACCTCCCAAACAAACGAAATCTCCGGCGTTCAAATGAATCACAGCAGAGTTGGCTGCCTGTGCACTTCCTTTGTCAGTATCATCATCAGTCGGGTCAACTTTGGTCCGGATAATGTAAGAATTATTTTTGCGTAGATAACAATACACCTGGTTTATACGGTTTGAAGATCTTCTTTTCACTAAGAACACCGAAAAGTAGTATGTTCCTGGCTTTGTGCACGTAAACATACCAGTAGATGAATTAAAATCACTTCCCAGGTTGTAGATGGTACTGGAAAAATTGAGCGTGTAGTAGTATGAAGAATAACTTCTTCCATAGTATGCAGGATATGTGGCCGTAAATGCCGAAATGGACGTCGAGCGATCTGAAACATAAAAATGGGATATTAAATATCATATAACCCCACCGTTTCGTAATTAAATGACAATGGCCATTACTATGCACTGTTCGGTACATTTATAATTAATCGTTACATTCGATATATATTACAAGCTAATAAATTGCAGCTCAAAAGTGGCTGTTGATCCGCCTTTTACATTTATTAAACAAGTAGATAACATATAAGCTAAAATACTTTTACTCATCTTATACCATAACACAACAACAAAAATTCAAAATATTGGAAACAAATATAGCTTTCAGGTTGCTGTTTGAAATTGATGAAATTAAGTTTATGAGAGAAAATCGATGTTCGTTGTTTTGTAGTCCTAATGTTAAAATATCATGTTTAAGACGGTGACATGTTGTCACGTTTTATGTATGTTTGTATTATACTTAAATATAGGCATGTGTTGAAACTTGTCGCGATGAATTAAATAACGCAAACACAGTCTATATCGTGCTGCTGCTACGTCACTGCTAAACTAGCCGTACTGCACCGCGGCTAGTGTATTAATAATGTAATAATTTGGACATCTATTTTTTATGTAATGGATTAACATTGTATTTGTATATTAAGCATGTTATGTGCATTCAAATCAAGTTCTCACACTATTTACTGGTGCAGGAGTGTACTAAACTCGTGCAATAATTTTGATATCAACCCAGTGTAATATCACTTCCGATTTATCAATCGGTATTTTCCGTTTAACTCGGTTCTCGTACATAAAATGCCGAGCTACTATCGTACTTTTCCGCACATATAGATAACATAAATTTGTCACGGTTATTTTGAGACGTTACGTCATGCGATGGCTGATGGAAACTAATATGCGCTATTTTTTATCGTTCGTTATAGAGGTGGTAGAAGTATTGGTAAATGTACCAGTATCCTGAGTTATGTGATATAAAAGAATTTTACATTCGTGCTTATCTATTATAAGATTTATTAAACTCGTTGGCAAAAATGATACGATGCTAGGCTCAGCCTCGCATATTATGTATTTTGCCAACTCGTTTTGATTAATTCAATAATAAACGAAAACGTTTCTAAGACCCCAAATTTGATTGTTTTTTCCAGTCAGATCGCGGCGTGTAACTTGCTTGCTGACCTTGGACTTTATTTTAAGAAGCCGACTTGTACATCCTTTCCATGATGTACATGTACCAAGAATTTAATACATATTTGAGTAGTTTATTATCGTCCAAATATTGGCCTTTTGAGCGTGTCAGAATTTAGTGTTTGACATAAATTAGCAGTATTTTGTATAAAAGCGTTTGCGCAAATGTCAAATGCTTTAAATTCAAACAATTGCTATCAATGAAAAAGTAAATGTAGGAATTGTTCAAAAATGTATTCATATGTAAAATTAAAAGTAACTTGTTTGTTTATTATAGTGTCACCCCTATTGAAAGGACCAGCAACAATGAGCTCATGAGACACTTTTATTACACAATTGTTTCTCAAATGCTACCTTGCTGGGCGCAAAGCTGTTAGATATTCGGTACCGCTTAATTTAAATGCTGCTGGGTGATCAACCGGTCGCATCAGAAAAATAGTGCTACCTCCAGGTCTTATTTTTGTATGTTCACTCTCGTATTGCTGCAGGTATGTTATGAATCGCTTATATAGATATCAATAAACTATAACTGTGTGCGTTCTATTGAATACACGTTTGCGCCATTCTGTTCTATATCGTTAGTCTACGTATTGTGTGTGCTGATGGGTTTTGTAGGCTTTTCTTCTGTTTACAAATATTTTCTTAATTTTGAGTTCCATTTACTTATTCACTTCCCAAACAATTCGTATCCAGTCCATTTATCAAAACCTGTTATTTACTTAAGAGAAAGTTTGAATAAGTTCAGTTCAAAACTTTAACAAATTTCAATGGACATTATTTTGATCAGGAATCAATCTACGATCTGTTTAGTTTTGTTACATTAACTGCCAATGTCCATATAGATGAAGATTTACATTTAATTTTGAAAGTGCAAATATTCTTGGATTTTCACTGACCTTATGTCTGACTATGTATATGTTCAAGGTTTAAAATATGAAATTAAAGTGAACAATTATGTCTGCAGATCCTTAATTGAGTTTCTGTGTTGTAAAGAACATAAAACATTAATATAAAGTTGCTGAAAAGCAATCAATTGTGAGTGTGTAACATATTACACAAAAGTGTCAAATTTAGTTAAATTCACGTGCTTTCATACTTACGATAGAAAGATATCAAGAAATTATCAATTCGTTTTGTTAAAATAACTTTATCCATATTTTCAAAACTTGCGTGGCTCGAATAGTTTCTAAAGCAAATAATAATAATGGCAAATACTTGGAGCTTAATATCTCCATATGGTTATGCAATAATATGTTTAAAGGTTTATTTGATATTGGAACATTAGTTAATATCTATTTTAACATTGCCGTTTGTGTTTTATAATGACATACCATCAAAGCGATTTGCAAGTTGACTCTGTTCGGATTCCACACCATCAAGCTTTTTATATAAGATAGTTATATTGGTTGACAGATTTCCTTTCAAATTATTGATGTCATTTTCGGTTTGTTTTGCTAACGCTATGTCATTGTCTTTCATTTGTTGTTCTAACACAGTGTCATTGTCTTTCATTTGTTGTTCTAACACAATGAGGTTGTCTTTCATGTGTTGTTCTAATACAGTGGCATTGTCTTTCATTTGTTGTTCTAACACAGTGAAGTTGTCTTTCATTCGTTGTTCTAGCACAGTGTCATTGTCTTTCATTTGTTGTTCTAACACAGTGAGGTTGTCTTTCATGTGTTGTTCTAACACAGTGGCATTGTCTTTCATTTGTTGATCTAACACAGTGAGGTTGTCTTTCATTTGTTGTTCTAACACAGTGTCATTGTCTTTCATGTGTTGTTCTAACATAGTGAGGTTGTCTTTCATGTGCTGTTCTAATGCAGTGGCATTGTCTTTCATTTGTTGTTCTAACACAGTGAGGTTGTCTTTCATGTGTTGTTCTAACACATTGTCATTGTCTTTCATGTGCTGTTCTAACACAGTGAGGTTGTCTTTCATGCGTTGTTCTAATGCAGTGGCATTGTCTTTCATTTGTTGTTCCAGAATAGTAACGTTTTGTCTCATTTCCTTCTCCAACAGAGCGATTTGGTCCTGGAAACTTTCACGCAGATTTGATAGTGACGAAGAAGTAATTGGTGATAGCTCCGATTTTATCTCTAGCTGTATTTCCTGTAACAATAATCTGAGATTATATTCGTATATATAATATGAGCATTACTTCTCATATATCGACTCCAGATAATTAACTTTATTTCATAAATAAACATAAAATGATATAAATATATTCTGACAAAGCACAACAGTGGATAAGTGTATTCTCTTGGATACACAAACAATTTCAATAAAATCAAATTCACCAACCGATAACTGTGAACTCTTCATTCATCAATAAAACTTTACATGTGTAAATACCATCACAAAGAGCCTTAGGCGGACATGTGCTATAAATATGTTTTAATCAATCAATCCAATTTTATTCAGTAATCGGCAAATTATGCCTTAGGCCATTTACAAAGTTTTACAAAGAAATATGGCAAAGACAATACATATTATAACAAAACATATAAAACAAACATTACACAAATAACAACACATCACATGTACATTAATCCTATGAAACAACCATACTTTCAAGGGTATGTTTTCTTATTACAAGAGCTTCTTTGATAAATTTTGAACAACATTTTTTCATTCTTAGACGACATGATATCTATAACTTTATTGAGTGTAGGCCAAGCCATGCAGCCTAAATATTTAGTACGAATTTCGTTGTATTTAGTACAATACAGCACGAAATGATATTCTGACACAATAACATTCTGGTTGCAAAGTTTACATAATCTATTGGCACGATCAATACCATTATATCTTCTGGTCTCAATTTCAAGAGAATGTGAACTTAATCTTAAACATGTATATTGCTTTCGTAGAGAATCATTTTTAAGTTTGTCAAAATATCTTCATAGCAAAATTTGTTTTTAAATTTTACGTAAATATCAAGTTTAGGTGAGTTATGTATACTCATACTCCATTCTTGAACAAACTGGTCTCGTAATCGCCGTTTGAGTAAAGGGAAATAATTGGCATTGTTCCGAAAGTTGTTAGTTAAATTCGAATAACTTAGATTATCAACAATAGTTCTAATCCGATTTGCCCAACAGCTCCCATTTATGTTATTGCATTAGTCAATATAAATACTGTATATAGGTGAGTGAACATCACTCATTATCTTTAACCAAAATTTTAACGACCTTTCCCTACTTATTACAGTTAATGGAAATCGCCCTAATTCCCCATAAACAGCATAATTTGACGTTTGTTGACGTACTCCCAAAATATAATTGCAAAATTTGATATGCAGTTTATCTATTTTTTACAATTATACGCGCCCCAGACTTCAGCTTCATGCAATAAAATTGGTACAACCATGGAATTGAATAATGACAGTTTTGTTTTAATATCTAACGGTACTCTGTCAAACACCGACAGTAAATTATGATATGCCCTAAGGGCTTGATTAGATAAAGTTTTAACAGCGTTTGACAGGTTACCGGTGTGAGTAAAGTTAATACCTAAATATGTAAAGTTATCTACCATTTCAATTTTTTTCGCAATTTATAAAAAAATCCACATTACGATTTGTTTTCCTTTTTCGAAAACACATACTTTAGTTTTATTTACATTCATTTTCAAACCCCATTTATGCGAGTATTTGTAAATACTGTTATTCTGAGCCTGTATGTTGTCTGTGTGCGTTGTAAATAACACAATATCATCGGCGGAAAGGATAAAATATCTTGTCAACATATATAGGTCATTATCAGTTAGTGCCTCAAAATTGATATAAGGGACAATATCATTAATAAACAAAATGAACAAAATGGGCGACAGTGGCTCGCCTTGCTTCAAGCCTACCGTGACGTTGAAAAACTCTGACAAATCCATATCCGATGAAAGTTTAACACATGATTTAACATTGTTATATATAGATTTTATCATATGAACCATTTTACAGCTAATTTTAGGCAGAATAACGTTCACTTTTATACTTAGAAAATTTGGCTATAGCCATGCAAAACTCCATATACCGATTGTGTCTTTGTCACGATGAAAGTGACTCAGTGGGGACACGTGGGATAATTATGTTTTAATTTTTGGTAGAAATAAATTCCCTTTATACTTGTGCTTGCAAAATATTGGTTAAAGAAACTTCATACCTTAAGTTAATATTAGTCACGCTTCAGTAAAACGTCACATGTGTTCTCAATACCATGTCAGGGAATCGAAGAAAAATGTCTCGTAACTAGGTTTGATTTCAAGTAGCATTTAGGTCCATTTTACATTTACACATCTTGGTTTTTAAGTTTTAAAGCAAGTTTATGAGTCATATTTCATTTAAAATTGCTACACAAGTAATCAATTCATCCAGTTATTAATGTAAATGGTGACATGGTAAGAGGTTTAACATCTATAAGTATAACGTTAGAATTATAGCTCGTTTAAAAGAGGTGTATTGTATGTAACTTGCTTGATGTTATATTGAGTTGTTGCAATTGTAATGTAGTCACTGATTTATGGGATCACTCATAAAAAAGATTTGTATTTATAACTTGCTTATTTATGTAAATATCGGTTAATATCTATACACAGCTAATGTTTATGACGTTATATCTCATGCCGACTACAAATACAATTTTAAGTAGATGTTTTATAGATATCTGTGTTTTGCACCATAAATACTGTAGATTCTTTCACTTGTGGAAGACAAGACAATGGCGCTGTGAGACTACTTTTATTTGCACAGTTTTGTTTTATAACTTGACAAAGTGGGGACGACCGATTAAGTGCTTTTACAGCAAAGTTTTAGCTTCCCAATGATGAATTTACTGTTTTAAAGTGGTACTACTGCCCTCGTTTTTGCGTGTTTTTTTCTATATAGTTATGATTTTTCCAATGCATTAATGCTACGTATCCTGTCGTTTTGAAAGCAAGTCCAGATTTATGGTTTAAATGTTTCCGACCGTCCGTCCGTCCATAATTTGCATTTGGTTAGTTTCTAAGTAATTGTTGACAGAAATTACTAAATTCTGCTATATGTGAACTGTCCCGTGTAAGATTTACCAATTTACTTTAAAGCCTGTATTTCAGTCACCCTCAGTCACATTTGATAGGAATTGAATAAAACCAAGGACAGCAGTTCACTTAGTGACCATGATGTAAACTGCGCATGTCCCCATCTCTGTCTGTCTCTCTCTCTCTCTCTCTCTCTCTCTCTCTCTCTCTCTTTAACAAGGAAGTGCAAATTATTGGATATATATAAAGTTGTTCACATGGATGTTTTTTATGTGGCTCTCACAGGTTCCATTTCAAATGCTGTTTTGATCAAACTTACGAGTATTTAGCAACCCGGCAACTACACCTAGTTATCTATTGCATTTAAATGTTGTTTTATTTGGGGGTTTAATTAAAAAATAATTGATTTACCAGTTTATTAAGGTTCCCGTTTAATTTAGACAAGGGTGAGGACTCGGATTAGTTTATTACAAGAATATTACCGCTGTAAAATTAAGCGATTCAAAATGTCATACGATAAGATACGATAAGATAAGTCAATACCACGTGACCGGGAATTCAAGAAGTTGTAGTAAAGTATATTGTAATTTGGACTATGGGTTTTATCTCTGTTTGATCAATTAAAACAGGTTAACTGATTCATCCTGTAAAAAGGAAATTACACTGTCCATGAAACTGCAAGAATGTTACTTGTTTAATGTAAAAAATCACAATAATGCGTGAAACGTTACATACATGCACACTTTGCTGACTCTGCATACATTGACAGTAGGGTTTAACCAGTTGTCAGTGCTCCGTAGAGACTTAAGGTACCCATTGGAAATAGGAACTCGTTGCACTGACCTTCGTAAGTCTTAACGAACAAATTGTGACATCTGGGAACGTTTCATTTGCGCCATATTTTTGTTTGCAAATTTTAAAAATAATAATATTTACACGGCTCACAACAGTTCATAAAATGATGTAATCGAAGCATTAAATGAATTTCCCGGCTTTTGTTTCGTAACTTCAAATTTTACGCTAAGAAGTTCGTGAAGTAAACTTGTGAATGCTAGTGAAGCGGGTCCCACGTGCTTCCGTGGCTTCCAAATCCGTGTTTCTTTTATTATTTTACACTAAATATCACTATATTATGAATATTTTTTGAAGGTTTGAACGTGCATATTTTATCACTTAAATGCTGTTGAATAATGTATGTTGGTAAGATAATGGTTATGTCTTAAATGTGTATATTACATAACCATTCAGAAAATGGTATTCTGATAAAAGCGTCAGTACATTATGTTTGGAACATGGTAGAATTACTGCGAATTTAACGTTTTAACCAAAAAAATAAAGTTATCCTAATAAAAAAGATAAAGGTTCTTATAACAACAGTTACGCTCTTTTATTCCATGACGTCATTTTGTTACAATACGTCCTATTTCCGAGTGTGCACGATAGTCCTTCTTGTGACATACGTTTTTTTTAGAATATATATATAATTATTATATACCTGACATTGAAGTACAGTATACATAAAAATATCAGGATTCTGACAAAAATATACGTGTCCAATGAAGAAAATGAAGATTTAAACCATGTGAATGTATTTCGGACCAAAGTTTTGTTCAACTGATATAACAAACAGGTTATTTTATTGAAACAATATATAATTAAGGACATATCGTAAACCATCAGAGATTCTGTAAAGCTTGAACAAATCAGCGTCACTGTACACGACATCATGCTTGATTGGGATAAGTATACTGGCGAGCATGCATCTATGTTATATGATAATTTACTGATCAATAAAATCTAAAGAAAAATAGAAATAAAATTCTTAAATAAAAACAGTTTTAAATAGATAAAATTACCTTCATACCATCCTTTGTTAGCGTGTACACCACCACGCCTGTAATACTACTGACCGTTAACGAAACTAAAATAACTCCAATGCACTGAATAAATGAGATTTTGCGTGAACATTCAGATATTGCTGGTCTTATCCGATGACTTGAGCTATGTTTTTCTTCCATTTTTTCTTCAGGCTCTGCTTTACGCTGCGACACGTTGTTTTTGTATCGTGAAGTTCCAGCTACTTCTAGCGTCTCATATACATTTTCTTCAGCATGTTCCCTGTTGTCCATTTCGATTGCACTTTTGAAAATCCCAGACAGCGTAGTATTTACATATATATCAGTCATTTTGAAATGTTAATGCCTACAAACAAACACTGCAGAAATGATGGCTGACGTCTTCCTTGTATAATGAATAGTAAATCACTTTTCTCTACGACAGACGTGTATAAAAATGTTTGTCAGGTTTGAATGAAACGTCTCTTAAATAAAACACACGAAAGTAATGTCCTTATCTTTTAAGACGTTTTTATATTTTTAAAAAAATCTTGTATTGTCAAAAAAGTATAAAAGTGTTCACGTCTTCCGTACTGTTACAAAGCAAGTGTGCTTATAAGACGATAAAATCATACCTACGTGCACGTTACAAAATCTAGGTCAAGGAATTATATAGAGATAAGTATTTTTTTCCAATTTACAAGGAACACTTCGCTTTGACTGAAGTGCACTACATGCTTTATTGCATGTTGCAATAATATTGTGTCTGACAAATGATTTTGTGGATACTGATTTATTATAGCTTCTTCAAAAAAACACAAAGATTAAATGAATCTCCGTCAAGTCTCGGGTGATCTCAACACTGGGCTTGTTTTATGATGTCAGCGGGTCGAGCCCTGTGTCAAACCACAACTTCTGGTTTAAACGACCATTATACACTACTGTACCATCATGTTTTATAAACGAAGATGTGAAATAAATATGTTAACATAAAATGAGGAAGTGAAGTCAACTTGCCAACATGTTATCTATTGCAAATGCTATCTGTCGAGTTTAATCGTATGTACAAGCAGACGACATTGTACTGATCCAAACTTTTCAAGGTTTGTTATATTACAATGTATTTACTTTTTCATTCGTTCGTTCGTTTCATTATTAAGTAATTAATGAACTTATTAATTAATTTATTTATATTAATTAATTAATTAATTAATAAGTTAGTTAATTAATCAATTAATTAATGTATATATTTGAGCATTCATTCTTTCATTCATTCATCCAGTCTAAATAGATTGAAATGACAAATTAATTAATCAATTTATAGTTTATTTTCCCATGTTATTTTGCAAACCAAAATGAAAAGAAAGTTATATTTTCATTGTTTCATTAATAAAACGGTTAAACAAAGATACTGATTAATGGTTAATCTAGCCTAGTGTAATATATAGCAACATCTTCAGTTATTTTAAATCCAATGACCATAATACAATTCGTTAATGGTCGCTTTGTCTATTGACATTAGAATGAATTTATTACAAAGTGGTACATGCACTTCTTCTTTATCTAAATTTAGCGAATATAATCACTGCATCACAAAGTGGGTGGGGAGTGGTGGAAACTTTACATGTGTTCGTATAAACTCATGGTTTTAGAGAGGTCATATTTCGTTTTTAGGGGAGGTGGGACATATTTAGCCATTTGATTTTACCATTTTAGAACATTGATTCTGATACCAGTTTTCGTTTCGTTTAAGTATACTTGAACACTTTTATTGATAATTGATATTAATAAACCATGTATATGTTCATCTGCATCGCTTAACCTGAATGTAATTGATTTCTCAATCTCAATATCATAGGATAATTTAGTCATTAAAATAAAATATTTGATATTAACCCTATAAATTGTTACATTCCTAGTTTTCGTTGGGGACATATTTCATAAACTATATGTGCATACATACAATCAAATTTCCATTGTTTAATTACATTTTGTTAAATGCATAATTTCATACACTGTCAAAATCAAGTTCTTTGAAGGACTGTGATTAACATAGCTATTAAATGGGAGGCACTTTTTGATAAAAAGAATAAAACGACGTGCAATTATCCCAAATTGGGTGAAACACGCTACAATATATGACAAGCTGTTTTCTTTTCAATAATGTGTGTATTTGCTATTGATTTACAATCGCATAAAACTTGACGACCGCGCGTCTGATTAAACTGCCAATTCGCGCATGGTTTATGTCATTTCAAAACAAGTTATAAGCGGCTAAGATAAACTTCAAAGTGCATTTTTTTAAAATAATTTATTGCAAAATATTTAAAGAAAAAAATCCAAAACCCTGAAGGTAAAAATTATAACATATGATATTACTTACCTTCACCTTACACTGGGTTGTCATCTTTAAAGGGATACACGGCAATATTTAAATTGATTTTACTCATATTTACGCATGAAATTATCTGATTTCTATCGATTACAAAATGTTAAATGCAGCGTATTGCTACCTTCTATAGTCGTCGCTGGGCCTATTTACGATTTTGTTCTATTATCTTTGTTATACTGGTGACGGCGATTTTATTTCCTCCGACCAATAAAATAGTTCTAAAAGTTTTAAAATGCTATTGCATTAGCAGAGAATATTTGTATTCCGTTTTTTGTTCTATCAGACAGAGAGCGAAACAATATGCGGAAGTCAAAGCATACAATTTCCACTAAAATTACATGAAATACAGACGACTACTGCGCATTAGTATAGCAATGGTAAAAATAATCCCCTTTAACGTCTCAAGCGACTTGTTTGATAAGGCCGACATTTTTTTTTATATAATGCAGGGATAATCTGAATTGTGATCTCAATACCACGATTTCAGATTGACGTTCGATTAGGAATTATTTATATTAATAAAAGAAAAGCTGAAATACTTTAAAAAGTTAGTATACTTGCTTCGTTTGTTCAAGATGTCGATTTGAAATCGCGAAAGGACAACGTTTCTTCTTTCGTTCCTCAAAATCAGTAATTTTTATTGACTTTTTCGCCATTATACCAACGTATTTTTTGTGTTTTTATATATATGTGCTATAAAATCAGACTTCTATTATGCCTGCCACACTTAAAGTATTATATTTAAATGTTACGACCAAAAACATAGACAATTTTGATTTCAATTATTTTTAGCCAAACACGTCTTTTTGGTAACAAATTATTGCATATTTAAACTAACTTTAAAATATCTTCTATAAACACACATTTTGAAATATGGTCTTATCGCATTCTCGTTAATATACGTAATGTATTTTCGCGATTCTTCCGTCGGGCCTTATTAGCTTGGGAGACCGTCTGACAATCGATCCAGGGGTAATAACAGTCTCAATCTCCGTGATGATTGATATATGATATAATGTGTCTCATTATCATGCGTCTCTCACCACTGACCAAGTGGGAAAGTTATCCGTTATTATCGGAGATGGGGTGTGCTCGAGTACTGGTTAACCTTTCAGGAATAAATAAGAAACAAGTTACCGGACACTATCTTCAGTATTAGCTCACATCACAAACAACATACACGTCTTTGAAATCTGGCGTAAAATGTAGGATTAACTAGAATTACGTTTAAAATTAATTACAAATAATATTTAATTAAAACTAATATATAGATACATAGGGACTATAATACTTGTCCTTGAAATGCTAGTTTTCGCTTGGATATAACCATTTGGATTTTTTAAAAAAAAACAACATTTAAATTCGGCCGAGTATTTTCAAATTTAAATATTATCTTTTATTTAATATTTTGCAATCATGTATGGATAACATTTGCTTTAACTCTAACAACCCTCCTTAACAAAAATCAAACAAATAAAACTCTTTAACGCGTAGTAAAATATGTCATCGTTAAAAAATGCAATTGAAAAAATAACGTTTTTATAATAAATATACATGAACATATTTGTATCAATATTAAGAGTTCTAAAATTGTCTAAACATAAATCTGACCATTCGTTATCTTGTGTGTGTATTAATGTAATGAACACAATACAAGAGCTAGCTGTAGGCATACACAGCTGACCAAAGCAATAGAAAAACAAACGATATACCAGCCAATTGACATAAAATAACCATTACCATTGTAAACAAATTCAGTCATAATTGTATTCAACAACACACGTGAACAGTTAATTTGTTTATTGAGTACAGGAAAATAACAACAACAGCTTATTTACAAAATACTAAATATCTAGTTTTTCAGTGTATACTGACTTTAATTAAAAACAGAAAGAAAATTTACATAAAATATGCTAAATTCTGAGCATCCAGAGAAGCTGGAAACGACATGAGCTACATTCTGAGTATGCAGACTAAGACAGACTGAGCGCCCAGAGAAGCTTGACGTAGTGAGACTGAGAAAGACTCTGAGCGCCCAGAGAAGATTGACGTAGTGCAACTGAGATAGACTCTGAGTGTTCAGAACATATTGACGTAGTGAGACAGAGGAGAACTCTGAGCGCCCAGATGAGCTTGACGTAGTGAGAATGAGAAAGACTCTTAGCGCCCAGAGAAGCTTTACGTAGTCAGACTGAGATAGACTCTTAGCACTCAGAGAAGATTGACGTAGTGAGACTGAGAAAGACTCTGAGCGCCCAAAGAAAATTGACGTAGTGAGACTGAGATAGACTCTGAGTGCCCAGAGAAGCCTGACGTAGTGAGACTGAGCTAGAATCTGAGTGCCCAGAGAATCTTGACGTAGTGAGACTGAGAAAGACTCTGAGTGCCCAGAGAAGCTTGACGTAGTGAGACTGAGAAGGACTCTGAGCGTCCAGAGAAGCTTGACGTAGTGAGACTGAGATAGACTCTGAGTGCCCAGAGAAGCCTGACGTAGTGAGACTGAGGTAGACTCTGAGTGCCCAGAGAAGCCTGACGTAGTGAGACTGAGGTAGACTCTGAGTGCCCAGAGAAGCTTTAAATAGTAAAAACGACCTGGACACTAGAAAAAACTAATAACATCGAATTTATTTTTTAACAAAATATAACTTTCTAATAACTGTTTAGCCATGCTGTAATTCTATGTAATATTGTATTTAGGGAAGGGTCGTAACTAACGTTGTAAAAACTTGTGACCCAACGGTAATAGAATATAAATAAATCAGATGCTTATATATGAAATATTTCAAGATCGATATAGGCTCTGAGCTACCACCACAGAGATGACTGATGAACTAGTATCTGAGATTCTACAGGAACGCTAGGTGTAATAAACTGTTATTTAAGCATCAAATATGATTATTATATACTCGAAAATCACATCGAAAGTAGGTGAACCCAATAGGGTTATGTCAAATTTGCTCGTTGAAATTAGGTTCATATCTCATGAATGTTCAACAAAAGAAATAATTCCTTATATTTTAACTATATATACAAACAGTCTGTATCACGATATACTAACTGTCAATTATCCAGGGCCTTATATCAGCAAAAAAGTAACAGTTGTATTCATCGAGCCCAAACAAATTTATATCAACTTATAGTGTTTATATTGTAAAATCTATCCGAAGCATCTTAATAAACAATAAAACATGCAATATTTATTATAATATATAACTATATGTCTACTGTACTTATCATATATATAAGTTGTCATAAATGTAAAAATATCTATCGTACAACCATACTTACCTGCTTTAATTTTCATATTCTGTACTATTTCTGTATATGAAATCTACATGCTGAAATGTAAATATTGATTGTTAGACAATGTTGAAATCGTAACTACATGTACATGTATTTTAATCTTGTTAAAAAATTTCCATTGATCATGTTTGTATAATATGTAGTATATCTTCATATGTGGAGGAAATAAAGATTATATATATATATACATGTAGATTATTTATTTGAACGGCACAATTTAGTATACTAAAATGGAAAATGTATTCATATGCAATACATTTTAATGGGATGTATCAATCACATTTATAACTTCTATGTTGTTTATAAAATGTTTGGCAAAAGTAATAATATTGATAAAATGGTAACGGTTGACGAGCATTATTGATACAACACCACGCTAAGTACGAATATTCTCGTGCACAGTGACCTTCTAACGATTAACACTGAATCACTTTTTAAAACATTTCCTTACCGCCATCTTACACAAATGGGCGACTTCGAATATAATGAAATGTGAATAATTAAACCATGCCACGACTTCATCAAAATGAACATGAACGTGTCATAAAGTTACTGCTTGAGGGAATAGTGCAAGCACAGGTCACAAGAAAATTGACTAGACTGTAGATTTTAGTGATGGTGTTGTTAATTCACTGGACCTGTACATAGCGGTAACTGGTCTGAATGTTCAAATAAAAATATTGGATTATCCAATTATTATACTATGGAATGGATTTTTTTATTGTTTTAGATTTGAAATCCATGTACGTACAAATACTACACAAACATAACTGTGCGTTTCAGTAATATATGTCACGTATGTAAAAAATATTTTGTATGCAATAAATGCACCATTCAAAATGCGGATACAGTTATTTATTTGGATGCATTCATAATAAAAAAATAGGATGGAATTCATTTGATGAACATTCATGAACATTCGTGAGATATGAACTTACATGTAAAGGAGAAAGGTTTACATGAAAACGTTAGGGATCAATTATTGTGGACGGGGTATTTATATGTTCATATCTCATGATCTTTCAACACAAACAGTTCATTTCTATTAAGCATTGTGATTTGGTTAGTTTAAGGTCCCTTCTTCTGTATGTTTGTATTGTACCTATAATGATTATTTATTTAATGATTAGTTATTGTAGTGTGTGTGTGTGTGTGTGCGTGTTTGTGTGTGTGTGTGTGTGTGCCGTTGTGGTGTTATGTCTCCTGCTGCACATATATATAATATTATTTCAGACCGAATACACAAAGTCTTGTATTCCAATCTACTAGAAACACTGCAAAAAAAACCAGTTGAAACCAAATGACTACAAATAAAAATGTTAATCTGAAAAATAGCACTATACCTCAACTATTACGATTTACATTGTAAATATATTTCAATCGTTGACCACATATGCACATTTTTAACAAGACTGTTACATGAATAGGGGATTTTTTGTGCTCGCCCCGGCGTCGAAGTCTGCGCACCATCTCCGTAAAAGATTTGGAGCAAGTTGTTTATAAGTGCGCATAACTTGCAGTTAAACGAATAGAATTTGGCAAAAGTGTGTATGCCTATACCCTGAGGCCGTATATAACATATCGGACTCTTATATTTTAGGTAATACTTTGTCTTAAAGTTTTTGTGAAAGTTGTTCATAAGTGTGCATTGCTTGCAGTTATATGCCTAGAATTTGATATATGTGCGCATGCTTATACGCTGAGGTATTTTGTAACATATTGGGCTTATAATTAATTCTAAAGGTCAATGTCATATTGTTGAGTGAGAAGTTCATATTTTGTCTTTAAATTCTGTATTAAATGTTGTATGCTTATTGTTATCGTAAAACGTATCCAAAGCTAAAACCGATCGTTTACGTATATGCGTTATAGGGAATGCGTTTATGTGATATGAAAGACACAATTTCATATATGTTCAAGAATGATCTACACCATGAATGTAAATATGTATATTTATGGGTTTTATTTGATTAACGGATTTAAGCATAGGAAACACAAGACCAATAAGTTGACTTGACGCAAAAGCGAGAAAGTTATCAGTTATTTGCGGAGATGGGGTGTGCTCGAGTACTGGTTTATCCCAGGAAACAGTGGGTCTGTTAGCCCTCGATGGCATAAAATTGACGCTTAATATTAAATCAATAAATCAATGTATTAGAAATATCTTCACATAGTTATGCCGCTTTCAGTCATTTAATTTAGGATGGTATGTTAAAAACGAATTGATTGTGTTACGGTCTTATATGTATAGCTCTTTTTAATAAAATTATGTTATGACTTATATCTTTTATTTCTGTTTCTAAGGATTTTGCTGCCACAAGACGAAGTGTTACTGTTTACTTGATCAAAGCCCGTTATGCATAAAACAATTCTTATGAATAACGGTAAAACGTGAGTAGCTTTCAAATATTTTCCGCAAGTAGTTTCACTAATATCAATCACGAATATAAATGTTTATTTCCGACATTTTTCGACTTAAATTTCTAAAAATAAAGAAACCAGGGTCTAAATTCATCAATAATTTATGACGGAGAATCGGACTCAGATTCAAATCTAATTTTTTGTTGTAAAACCATGTAAATAAACAAGTATGTGTTATAAATATATTCTGTAACATTTTCTGTTAAATAATCGTTAACTATCATGTATACAAATACATATAATAATTTGCTTGGTTAATAAATGTTATTTAACTTTTGAATTTTTAATATTTTGAGTCTGAATCTAAATCTCAGATTCAAAATATTGATGAATTTAGGTCCAGTGTTGGAGGGTGTGTTCCCTGATGGTGGATATACGGGGGTTCTCTCTCTGACACCCTTAATAATACATTAAATTAGGAAACATTCTTATGAGTATTAATGAGAAAACAGTTTTTAAGTATCTATAGAACTACGACAATGAAATTAATTAGTAGAATTAATCATATATATAATATCATTTATATAATAGCAATTTCTTTTATGTAGGTAGAACTTGATTCCTCAGAAGTGGAATTTATGGACGATGACATGATACGAGTTATCCCCCATGATCTGTTACTTGGGGACAATATGTATTATTGTGACTACTTTGCAAATAATGGTGTATCCATCTGCCTGGAAGATTTTAATAGCGATGAATGGCAACAACGTCTGATGCTACAGCCATCAAAATCGACACACAAGACGGTTTTGTGTATTTTACAAGTTTGGTCACAATTGGTGTGTGTTTGATGTCCGATAAAATGTAAAAATCTTGATATGTTTAATACAAAGCTAAAAAACTAGGTCTATATTCACAAAGCATGCTGAATCAAAACGTTTACTTTACGCAGATTTTAAAAATGATCTTATAGTTTTCTATCTAAAACTATTCTTATGGAATATTTAAATTCATAGTTTCGTTGAATAGCAAGATGAGTAGATTCAAACTGTTGATCACTATCACCCACGTGGTTTTAATAGAACATTTAATGATACCATTAAATTATGTGTGAAAATCAGATTAAATTTGTCTCAACTTCAGTAAGATTAAAACAATGAGCTATATAAGTTATACTCCTCTCAACATAATAAGCACTCAAACTACAATTTGAACTTGAATATGCCTTCAAACTACAATCTCAACTTAAGCATGAAATCAACCTACAATTTCAACTTGAATACACACTCAAACTTCAATCTCAACTTGAATAACACTCTCACTACATTCTCAACATGAATATGCACTCAAACTACAATCTCAACTTCACTATTTACTCAAACTACAATTGCAACTTGAGCATGGACGCAACCTCCAATCTCAACTTGAATACACACTCAAACTTCAATCTTAACACGAATAAACACTCTTACTACAATCTCAAAATGAATATGCACTCAAACTACTCTCTCTACTTGAGCATGGGCTTAAACTTCAATCTCAACATGAATAAGCACTCTTACTACAATCTCAACTACAATATGCACTCAAACTACTATCTCTACTTGAGCATGGGCTTAAACTTCAATCTCAACATGAATAAACACCCAAACTATAATCTCAACTTGAATATGCACTCAAACTTTACTGTCGAATTGGACATGCACTCAAACTCCAATCTCAACTTCACTATTTACTCAAACTACAATCTCAACTGAGCATGGACTCAACCTACAATCTCAACTTGAATATGCACTCAAACATCAATCTCAACATGAATAAACACTCTTACTACAATCTTAACTAAAATATGCACTCAAACTACAATCTCAACTTGATTATACACTCAATCTACAATCTATACTTGAGCATGGGCTTAAACTACAATTTCAAATTGAATAAATACTCACACTTCAATCTCAGTTGTAATACACATCATTACTATAATCTCGAATTGACTATGCACTCAAACTACAATCTCAACTTGACTGTGCACTCAAACAACAATCTCAACTTGACTACACACTCAAGCTACAATCTCAATTTGAGCATGGTCTCAACAAACAATCTCAACTTAAATACACACTCAAACTTCAATCTCAAATTTAATAAACACTCTTATAACAGTCTAAAAGTGAATATGCACTCAAACTACAATCTCAACTTGGACATGTTCTCAAACTACAATCTCATCTTGAGCATGGACTCAACTTACAATCTCAACTTGAATACACACACTCAAACTTCAATCTCAACATGAATAAACACTCTTATTATAATCTCAACTGGAATATGCACTCAAAGTATAATTTCAACTTGAATACACAAACTTTAATCTCCACTTGAAAACACACAATCTCAAATTGGACATGCACTTAAACTACAATCTCTACTCAAGCATGGGCTAAAACTACAATGCCGACTTGAAAAAAATCTCACATTTCAATCTCAACTTGAAAAAACACTCTCGCTATAGTTTCAACTTTTATTTGCTCTCAAACTACAATCTAAACTTGAATATGTACTCAAACTACAATATCTACTTGAGCATGTACTCAAACTACAATATACACTTGAGCAAAACTAAAATCTTAACTAACTTGAATAAATACTAAAAATATGCACTCAAACTACAAATCCATCTTTAGCATGGACTGAAACTACAATCGCAACTTGAATATGAATACTCAACTAGCGTGTGCACTTAAGCTCTCATATCACTATTGGGGTATGCATTCAAACTCTAATCTCAATAAGAGTATGAACTTAAAATATATTCTCATCTCGTTGATGTACATAACCTTCAATCTTAATCAAACTTAATTGCACTCAAGCTCCGAAATGAATATAATACCGCAAGCAAATCTTATCAACTACAAAAAACTGACCTAAAAACTGCGAGTAGATTCTACAAGCAAACGATAAATACCTTCATGAATAAACATAGGAGCAAAAAGGAACAAAATAAACGAAAATTACTTGCAATGAGTACCCATAAGTCTTAAGAGTACTGCAAAATCCCTAACATTTTCAGAATTTTACGAATTATTTAAATATTTTAACTCGAATCAGCCAGAAACAGTTACCCGCTCTCCTCTAAGCACTGGGGATGATCCGGATATATCTAATGCCATAACTGCATTAATCAATCTGATAACCGAGTCCGGAATTAATGAAATAATCAATAAGACCAATAACGGGAAAGCTTAATCTCCATTTGATAAAATATGCAATGAAAAGGTGAAAAGCACACGATCGGCAGTTGATCCGCCGCTTTACTGTTCACTTTTCAATTCAATTTCATATACTAGTATTTTACCAGAGTAATGGTTATTGATACAATCGAGCCACATTACCAGAAAAAAGGTTCCAATCTAGACCCTGTTACCATTTGCTATTTTAAGTTAACTCAGAAAAAGTGTTCACGGCTATCTTGAACAAACGAATTTATGATTATCTATTCAGAAATAAATTCATAAAGAAAACCAAGCAGCTTTCCGCTCACATTATTCTACATCTAACCCTATCTTTACATTAAAATTTCTCATTGAAAAGGTAAGTTCAGTTACAAAATCGAACTACACATTTAATGATTTATTGGCAGTATTTCACTCAAAATATGTACTCTTACATTAAATCATGTGTAACTGGTAAACGGACACACATCTGAATTATTCTCAAGTCTCTCCGGGGTCATACAATGTCAAGCCCTTGATTTCTTTAATCTACCTCAATGACCTTGAATGTTAATTAGATGGAATTGGTAATGGAATTCCGATTGATTCCAATGCTGGTGACGCACGTCATTTTTTAAACATTCTAATATAACTTTACGCTGACGACACTATAACCTTATGAGAGGAAGAATCACCTTTACACAAAATTTAAAAAATGTCTTTAATAGTATGTTCTACCCTAGTTGGAATCTAAAGATTATCTACTGTAAGCCCAATATTTTAAACAAACAAGCCTTGTAAATATTCCTTCACAATAAATGGTCAACGTATCGACTTCGTCAAAGAATACGCATATTATGGTGTTTTTTCTACTTCTGGAAGCTTCCTTTCATGTAGGAAACGTGTTGTAAGTCAGGCCAATAAGACAATGTACAACGTTGACAAAAGAGTAAACAACCTTGACATACCTATAGACCTATACGTACTCTTCGATCATTCTATTCTGCCTATATTAACACATGGAAGTGATTGCTGTGGCTTTGGAAACCTGGACATGATTGAGCAGGTAACACCATTTTCTTACGCAAAATTATTAAGGTCTTTGGATCGCCAATGTGTTACCATTTCTTTTATAGTTTGGGTAAAAATATGTTCTGGAGTTGAAAGATATAACATTAAAAACAAAATATTTAAGATTTTCATTTGGTTCTCCCTGTAAACCCCAAGAACTTCCTTTGTTCTGAAAAAATGGTATATGATGATTCGCACTTTTAGATTGCTACTGAAAAAGATATGATAATTTATTCATTTGTGCTATTAAAACGGCTCCTAGACACGTCTGGCACACACAGCAACAGAATACTGTGTGAAACCAATTGCGCGAAGTTGGCTTTAGAGCCTATATACGTATACTTTACGTTGGAACATCATAAACACCACGCAATAGGCAATTTAATTTTTAATGAAATTCTAAAATTCTACTGACTAAAACTTAAATTAAAAAATGAAAATTTGATTGTGTTCGATCTGAATTTAAGTATAAATATCATAATCATTTCCTATTTGCTCTCGCTTCAGCTTAATATATGCGCTTTTCGTCATCATAATTTCTGGTGACGGGATTGGCTTTTCACTTTCTTAATAATTTTTGCGCTACAAAATATTATTTAATTGTATTCAATTTACTTATTTTAATTGTAACACTGTTATACAGGTTATATTAAGTAAACACCAATAAATAAAACTAGATTTCTCAGCCTTCTCTAATTTACATATGGCTTAAGCGTTTTGTTTATACTATTCTTGATTACTTTTTCTTTTACACATAGGAAATTCCCCTCTTGCAAATCATATTACTGATCTTGATTTGCTTTCTGTGGCCAAGGAAGAATGTTTCATGTGTCGTGCCGTGTTTTAGTTCCCTCGAAGTTTCCTTAAGGACGATTGCTATAGTTTCTTATGCGCTCCAGTTCTGCGCACGAAGGAAAACAACTTTGTCGAGATCAGCCAGTGTCACTTAAGTTTATACTATTATAATACAACTGACCCTATTTCGGATTTCACTCTCATTACGGATACGCATGAAATTTGTGTCTAATATATTGTGTTCAATGTATGAAATATGCATACTGATTTAAAAATTATTGTTTATAGCAATTTAACCTAGATGTTAAATATAATAGAAATCTTAATATTCATACAAATATGCCCATTTAGTATAAAAGTGTTAATTTTGCAACTGCAGTTTATTTAATGATGGCATACTTTGGGAGCTATTTTTTTCTCAAATTACGCGGTAACATGAATTTTTAATATTGATTGTCATTAGAATAGGTATCAGAGAGTATTTTGTGAGGTTTTAAGGAAATTTTATCCATACACTATATCAAAATATTAAAAAGCGCTATCTTTTTATTGCAAAATTGAAAAACAATTGATACTCTGCCGGAACGATTTTTTTTTAAAAACATAAACAGTTAAATTCAAGCATATAATTAATATTTCCATGCCAATCAGTTTTATATGCATGCATCTGAGTAAAAGTTTTAATTAAATACTAGGAGTAAACAATTTTAAATATTGTTTTTGCATTGCTTGTTAAATCTATATTTGTTAGCCAAATGTCGAGGACGGCTATGTTTATGAGGAGGTAATACCAAAAATCTGTACGGTAACGTGTGTTTTTTATTATTGATATTGCATGAACATACATTAAACTTAAATACTGGAAAGTTTCATGAAATTCTATCCATAGGGAAAATATGACAACAACTATAACAATCGTTCTTAATATTATATGCATATCAACATCTATATTTTATCTAAACAAATACTGAGGTCAAGGGATCGTGACCAGCTTGGTCAAGATAGACACTCGTGTAGGGGAAATTTATAAAACGCTGTATTAAAATCGAACAGTACAGCGTTGAAATGATTTCCCTCTTTTAGTCCTGAACTTCCATCTTGAAGTGTAAGTAGCAGTTGGCTTTCGGTTGACTTTTTCTTCCTGATGTTGGTCTGACAGGACGCAGTGGCTGTCGAGGTATCCCATTTTCTGCCTGCGGATGATATGCTTAAACATTTTGTAACAGACAGATGTGAACGGGATGAGCCTGTTATTAGCAAGGTTGCTGTGATCGGCCTTCTCAAATATGGGAATAATGTTGGCTTCTCTCAAATTAGATATGACTTCTCTTTACTGCAGTGATGTCTGGTATATAAGTGCAATAGCAGGCTGCAACTCGTTCGCGCAATACTTCAGATATAGTGTATGTGACTTTATGTAGGTCAGCGGCTTTTTTAGTCTCAAGGTCCAACGGCAGCTTCTTCACTACACGAACTGTGACACTAAATTGGTTCATGTAAGATATTGGGATGACATTTATTTATTTATTGAAATTGATGCTATTTGTATTTCATGTATGTGTATCTTTTTTAAGCTGTTTAAGATTCTTCCTTAGTTTTTTTTTTGATACAGCAAATTTGTTATTTTCAAAGGCAATGCATTCAAGACAAATATCATGTTTTTATTCTGTTTTGAAGAACTTAGTTATTTACTAGTAGTTGACTGTGCACGCACGCACACACGCGCGCGTTTAGTACAAAACGTATGATAGTATTTAGTTTTAAGTATTTTTAAATAATATACAAATTTGCAGGAGATAAATTGTTTCCAATATTAAACATAGTCTACAGAACATAACATATTCTGTAGAACGGACCCAGCTCTCCCTATTTGGTCCATTAATGCAACCTATCCACGAATGATTCACAAACGTTTGTCCTATATAACTTTACTTTGAGGCATAGTACCACCATTGCAAAAAGGAAGTGCTTCCGTTAGGTAGTCGCATAATGTCGTTTATAAATAATCCTCTTTTTTTTCATTAAAAATGCATTTTCCTTATCTTAATGCTCATTTTTTTATTTGAATGGTATTATTGATGTATTTTGAACATTTTGATAGCATTGTCATGTTTGAATTATGAATTTAGAAAAAAATGATGCTTGGAAATTGGGGCATGGATACATGATTTCGGAAGTCTACTTTCACTTTGTCACCAGTGTGCAAGCTGAGCACAAAAAATCTCTTATATGACACATGACCCCTACTTTTCTCATCATATTTTGATTATCCCTTGTTTACCTAATAACGCGATATACCTACTGCCGCAAATGCCCGTATAATAACAATATCCCAGACATAGGCAAAGCTCCAACTTCGTTTGGCGTCAGCATTTGTTTACATTTTGTACCGCAACTGTTTATTATTCAGTATCTTTATTACTGTTTATAATTGATGCCATTATTTACATGGTTGACAAAGTTTTAGACTCGCAGTAATAGTTATGACCAGTTTATATTTCTATTTTTATACTTTGTGTTGTTTAAACGTATTTGTTAAATCAGGACTAAGACTACATTTTTTTGTGACATTTCAATCCGTAATAATTTAAATGCAGAAGAAAAATATTAAATAATTGGTAAATGGAATTAGTCATCATTTTTATCAGTTTTACTTTGGTACAAAGTTATTTAATTCAGACAAAGATTCGAAGGGTTATTAAAGAAATGCTAAATGTGCCATGTTCATTTATTTATAATGCTATTAGCCTGTCAGTCTATGTAATTAAGTGACTGATTTTATGTATACTTTCTATACTAGATTGTTATTTACTTTTAAAATGAGATGTTGACTGTTTAATTGAAACAACTCTTGACAGCTTTGGAGGCAATGTGTTAATCTGGAACCCTGCCCAAAGTCATAATCGTATGTACACGAAATAAAATTTGGATGGTAATTCCGAACAAAGGTATGTTTACAATATAGATGGTAACAGGCGGAATAGTGCAGTGGTTATCATCGTCGATCTTGGATCGTAAGGACTGGTGTTCAATCCCGCTCGGCATCTTACTTGTTTTCATTTCATAGATCGTGTTTACACGATAAAGTCAATTATTTATGCTTATGTAAAGCCTTTTGTAAATTAACCGTTCAGCTGTTCAAAAAAGAAATGTGCTAATCTCTTCTGTCTTTCCGTCGATCTCTTCTTTGGCTTTATTTGAGAAAGGCCAGCAGGGCTTATGTCGTGGTAAATTGTCTGTCGTCCGTCCGTTAACTTTTTCTTATAGACGCGATAGCATCCCCCCTCATTTTTCAATGAATATTAACCAAACTTGACAGCATATATATAACCACAAAATCTCGGACAAGTTCTTGAACCAGCGTGATTGAACCACGAATGCCCCCTGCCACAGGGCTAACAAGAACATTTTAAGGGAACTTAAAAAAACACATTTTCTCTTAAAATTCAAGCCATAGACCTAAGATAATTTACATGAAGCATTGTTACTATGGGGTCTTCTAAAATGATTGTAGAAGTCGGATTCCTGGGTCAAATTTGGGCATTTCACCAGAAGATATCCTATGTGTCCTTTCTAGTGAAGTCAAACACGACTTTATTGATGATGAGGTTTACATACATATTCAAACAGCCTTTGTCAAGACGTTTCACATACAGAGATAAGAGATACAGAGGTTGAGTCTGAGCTGCCTGCAGAAAGGACAAGGAAAAGAAGTGCATAGATTTTGCTTATTATGATGAAGTGTAAATAAAAATAGAGAAGACTATAGTAGACGTTTTACTTAAAGAAACACTATTTGGTACTTTCAGGGAACTATGTTTAAAACTTTTTGAAATCTAGGGAACAGTGGAAATACTTTTAGAGATCTGGGGAACATGGACAAACATTTTTAGGGAACTTTGGCAAATACTTTTGGAGACCTGGGGAACAATAGGCATTTCTTTAAGAGATCCAGGGAACAGGGAACCCCCTTCCCCCTGGGAGGGCCTCAATAAAATATATTCATATATTCAAGTTGATAGTATAGTGAGAAAATTGATACGTGTTTTCAAAATGCAGGTAACAGATTTCCTCATCAGTCAGTTACAAATAAACTATGTAAATTTTCTGTATGACGTAACAGGATTATACATTCGCGCATGAGCAAAAGAAAATCAACACTTCCAGAAACTGTCAAGTCCAGTAAATTTTCTTTACGCAATTGATGACTTATAGATGCACTTAATGTTTTAAAATTCAACTACAGAATATAAATGTATTGTTATTGACCACTCGGCGGCTGGGCTCGAAACCATGGCCGATGCAGTGAGCGTCTTAGACCACTCGGCGGCGGGGCTCCAAACCTTGGCCGAGGCAGTGAGAGTCTTAAACCACCCGGCGGTTGGGTTCAAAACCATGGCCGATGCAGTGAGCGTCTTAGACCACTCGGCGGCTGGGCTCGAAACCATAGCCGATGCAGTGAGAGTCTTAGACCACCCGGCGGCTGGACTCGAAATCATGGCCGATGCAGTGAGAGACTTAGACCACCCGGCGGCTGGGCTCAAAACCATGGCCGATGCAGTGAGTATTAGACCACCCGGCGGCTGGCCTCGAAACCATGGCCGATGCAATGAGAGTCTTAGAACACCCGGCGGCTGGACTCGAAACCATGGCCGATGCAGTGAGATTCTAATACCACTAGGTGGCTGGGCTCGAAACCATGGCCGATGCAGTGACAGCCTTAGACCCCTCGACGGCCGCGGGAACACATTATAATGGTTTAACTGGTAACACTGATATCAATGTTCATTTGATCAGTCTCAGTTAAAAATATGTATGGAAAATTTACCATTTACAAATATAAGAAGTTGAAAAACAGACAAAACACATCGACAGCAATTATAACAGATTACGCACAATCAAGTCTAAACCTTGATACATGTAACTGCAGCACTGCAGAGTTCAGCAATTACTATCCAATACTCAAACTGTCGCCTCATACGACATACGTGAGATATGCTTTTAACACACGTATACGTAGTTATAAATTGACCACTTTCTTATTTTATCTCCATATTAGAAATTCAGATTTTATTTTAAATTCTATTTCAAATTTGGTGAATTTGTATACTTTACACAATATACAACCAGATCTATTTATGTATACGTTATCGTATATCCGTTGTTATAACTAAGAAGCTATTACACCGTATTTATGTTATTTATTGAATATCACAAGTACTTCCTTCTAGATTTAATAAAATACATGAATAGTAATAAACCCAAGTGTCAAATTTTATTTAAAATTGGATCGATGTGTTTATTAAAAACTAGATCTCGGAACACAAGGCAATTTTGAGTAATGTTTCGTGTAACTCTTTTTCTGAAAACTGTATATCTTTATGCTATAAATATGTTTACATATCTTTAACTTTGTTTCTATTTAGGAAAGTGGCATAACTAGATACAAAATAGATACAATATACAATGCTTTATTTCGTAAACAAAGGCCTCCGGCCCAAAATACATATCATTGTTTACAACAAATTGTATGGGTTACGTTAACATGTTATATTTGTAAATCGTTTCTTTTTAACAGACAATAAATGTTATGAGACATTTTTTTCTTATTTTGCAAGTGTCTCTTTATTGCAGAACATTGTGAAATGTAATAGATCAGTTTCCCCAGGGAACCGAGGAAATAGAAGGAGAAGACGTAAATCTGAGAATCTATGACATTTAAAGAGTACATACATTTCGTCTGATAATAAGAGTGATCGGTTGTTTGGCAATAAAGACAGAAACGATTTTCACGATCAATATTTGATGACGACCAGTTTATATTTTTAACAAGTGAACTTTACATTTAACAAACAGCCATTCCATTCAATAAATACTTATAGCAATATATACATTTTACAACATGGTGTATCACATATTAGTGTTGATATATTTACATATATATTATAGAATATTTAAACAAAATCTGTTTAGCAATACAATTTTAACGATTATAAATGTGATGGCCTAAAACACTATCATGTATGATCCGAAATAAACTGATTAGCACAGACCTCTTGTCAGTTTTGAAATGATTTCTTTTTTAAATGGAAATATTTCATTATATATATGACATATTATTACTTTTTAATAATAGATAAAGCAGGTTCTGGCATGATTGGAAAAGAAAAAACATTATTTATTCATCTTTTGATCATCTATTAAATTTATCAATCATAGTTTAACGTATTTCGACAAGATGTCTACATTTTAACCGTGCATATATTTCAATTTCAGTCTCAGCTTAGCAAAATAGCAAAAATATGTATCCGTTCTATCAATAGAGTAGGACATATTTGATTATTTTGCAAATTTAGTTAGTATATGTAGATGGGCATACATATACTTACACCGTATATTATTGTCTAGCAATACAATTTATCTACTGAATGCTTTATGTGAAACAATATAAATAAAACTCTATTTTACAACTATTTAAGAATCCCCACGCAACCAAAGGAAGAAAAATATAAAGTTTGTCCACAAGGCTCAGCAAGAGGTAGGACTATTTCATTCTCGAGCAAAATGATTTCATAAATATTACCAGATTATCATAATATGATATATAAACATAAAATGGTATAAAATGTAGGAAAAAGTGCATATTTTCGCTCGCTGTACGTATACACTTTAATGGCGTTGTATTTAGCAAAATTGTAAAATTGAAAAACAAATTAAAGTATAAAAACAACAAATTTTGCAAAATGTTGTTAAATATTCTAGAGATATGATCAAACACGCAGCAAGCAACATATACATGGTACCGTTTGGGGCCACTTACTTTGCACATGTTAGATAAGGTAACATGAATATTTAACAATGTAACGAAGTTCATTCCTTGAATGACAAATTTACGGTTTAGCTTCTGATTAATTCGATTGCCACTTCTTTTACATTTTTTAATTTAGTTTTACTGATTATATATTTATTAATGTGTTTTTCTCTATGTTCTATGTCTCAGATTGGGCATATATATGTTCTTATTTTTGACTAAATGCAAGCAATTTCGTATTCGAGACACTGAAAAGAAAAACAGTGTAAGACAATCATTTATAACTCAAATGTTGATCTAAAATACTTTCTTCTACCTACTACGATTTGCATTTCACACGCATATCTTTTGAACATGATATGTATGCACAGACACATAAAAGAACATTATTTTAATTAACAAGATAAAATGATTAAAGATATCTGTTGTTTCTTATATACAATTTTATGTTACAATAAAACAATTGCGATTGAGTAACTATCTATATATTTCTTATTTTCTGAAATACGGAATGTTTACTATCATGTAAACAATAAAACATACAAGCACATGTAATGACAGGAAGTAAAGGTACTAAATCAAGCGTCTGGATATAAGAGAAACCCGGAGAAAGAAGACCAAGATTCCATATACGAGACAGAGCCGCAACCGTACAAATAAACGACATCCCCGGTGTCCAAATGAATCACAGCAGAGTTGGCTGCCTGTGCATTGCCTTTGTCAGTATCGTCATCTGTCGGGTCAACTTTGGTCAGGATAATGTAAGAATTATTTTTGCGTAGATAACAATTCACCACGTCTACACGAGTTGAAGATCTTTTTTTCACTAAGAACACCGAAAAGTAGTATGTTCCTGGCTTTGTGCACGTAAACATACCGGTAGTTGAATTAAAATCATCTCCAAGGTTGTAGATGGTACGGGAAAAATTGAGCGTGTAGTAGTTTGAAGAATAACTTCTTCCATAGTATGTAGGTTGTGTTGCCGTAAATGCCGAAATGGACGTCGAGCGATCTGAAAAATAAAAATGGGATATTACATTTCGTATAACCCCACCGTTTCGTAATTAAATGCACTGTTCGGTACATTTATAAGTAAATAAAATCGTTACATTTGATATATTTTAAATGTTAATAAATTGCAGCTCAGAATGTCAGTATCGTCATCAGTCGGATTAACAAATATTACGAAATCGTAAGAATTATTTTTGTATAGATAACAAGACACCGAGTCAATACGGATTGAAGATCTTTTTTTCACTAAGAACACAATGGACGTCAAGCGATCTGTAAGAAAATAAAATGTGGTATTAAATTTCATATAACCCTACCGTTTCATAGTTAAATGACAGTGGCCATTGCTATGCACTGTTAGATACATTTATAAGTAAACAAAATTACATCAATAAATTTATATCTATATTACAAATTGATATATTGCAGTTCCGAAAGTTACTGTTAATTCACATTTTTCATACAAAGTTAATATATTATTAGCAAAAATACATTATCCCAACTTATAATATAACAAGACAATAAAAATTCAAAATATTATTAACAAATATAACTTTCAGGTTGAGGGTTGTAAATTTATGCCAATAGCTTGTCATAGAAAATCAATGTTCATTGTATTGTAGACCTACTGTTGCCGACGGTGACATGGCGTCACGTGTTATGTAGGTTTGTATTATACTTATATATAGGCATGTGTTGAACCATTAGATACAAAAATAAAAGCTAGAATTGAGAGGAAATAATAATGAAAACTTTGTTCTTATTGGAGATTTCCTCAACACAGAGGTCAATATGGTGGCATGGGTACTTAGACTGTGTTCCGCTTCAACACAGAGGTCAATAAGGTCGCATGGGTACTTAGACTGTGTTCCGTTTTCGGCCAAGTCTCGGATAACGTTAACACATTCTAGATCGTGGTGCTGCTATGTTACTGCTAAACAAAGTATACTGCACAGAGGCTTGTTTATTTAATAATGTATTTTGGGCATCGATTGTATTTTTGTGATGTTTATGTACTGTGCATTCAAATCAAGTTATTACATACTTGACTTGTGAAAGAGCGTTTTAAACCCATAGTGGTGTAATATCACTTCCGATTCATAAATCGGTACTTTCCGTTAAACTCGGTTCTCGTACGTAAAATGCCAAGATACTATCCGGCTTTCACTGACATATAAATTATGTCGATTTGTTGTTTTGAGTTACGTCATGCGAAGACAGACGAAATCTATCATGCGCGATATTTTCTTATTCGTTATAAAGGTGATGAAAAAGTAATGGAAAATATACCATTATCCTAAGTTACGTGATACCAAAGTATTTCGCATACGTGCGTATTTATTATTCATTTATTAAAATCGTTGCCAAAATGGCAAAAATGATATGATGCTAGGCTCAGCTTCGCATTTTGTATTGTTTGTCATCTCGTTTTGATAAATTCAATAATAAACGATCACTCATGTGAAATCTTCTAAAATGTTATTAGTTTTACCAGTCAGATCGCGATTTGGTAGACATACCTATTTTTCCAGAAACAACCACAAATGTAAACACTGTATAACTTGCGTGCTTTTAAAGACGCCGAGTTGTAAATCCATTCCATGATGTTCACTTAAGAATCCAATACATATTTCTATTATCGTCCAAATGTTGACCGTTCGAGCATGTCAGAATTTAGTGTTTGCAATAAATTAACAGTATTTTATATAAAAGCGTTTGCGCAAGTGTCAAATGCTTTAAATTCAAACACTTGATATAAATGAAATAGTAATTGTAGGCATTGTTTAAAAATGTATTCATGTGTAAAATTAAAAGTAAATTGTTTGTTTATTATAGTATCACTCCTATTGAAAGGACCAGAAACCATCGGCTCATGTGACCGTTCGAGCATGTCAGAATTTAGTGTTTGAACAGTAGTTTGTATAAAAGCGTTTGCGCAAGTGTCAAATGTTTTAAATTCAAACACTTGATATAAATGAAACAGTAATTGTAGGCATTGTTTAAAAATGTATTCATGTGTAAAATTAAAAGTAAATTGTTTGTTTATTATAGTGTCTCTCCTATTGAAAGGTCCAGCAACCATCGGCTCATGTGACATTTTAATTACACAATTGCTTCCCGAATGCTACCTTGCTAGGCGCAAAGCTGTCAGATATTCGGTACCGCTCCATTTAACTGATGCTGGGCGTTCATCCGGTCGCATCAGAAAAAAGTGCTTCATCCATGTCTTATTCCTGTATGTTCACTCTCGTATTGCTGCATGTATGTTATGAAACGTTTGTATAGATATCAATAAACTATAACTGTGTGCGTTCTACTGAACACGTTTGTGCCGTCCTGTTCTATTTCGTTATTCTACGTATTGTGTGTGATGTTGACTTTAGAAAGCGTTTCTGCTGTTTACACATATTTTCTTCATTTTGAGTTCCATTTTCTCATTCAGTTTTCATCAAATTCATATCAAGTCCTTCATATGATCAGGAATCTACAACCTGTTTAGTTTTGTGACATTAACTGCTAATGTCCATATAGATAACGATTACCACTTTAATCTAAGAGTGCCAGGTCGAACCGTGATATTCATGGGTTTGCACTAAACAGTATGTCCTAATATGTATATGTCCAAGGTGTAAAATATGAAACTAAAGTACCCAGTACGTCTCCAGAACCTAAATTTATATATTACATATTTTACATATTTTCAATAGAAAATTGCTGAAAAGCATTCAATTGTGTTTTTTTTGATAATATATTACAAAAAAGTGTCAACTATATTTCAATTTATGTGCTTTCACGAGTACGATAGTAAGAAATCAAGAAAATATCAATTCGTTTTGTAAAAATAACTTTACCCATATTTTCAAAACTAGTATGGCTCGAATAGTTTTTAAAGCAAATACTAATAATGGCAAATACTTGGAGCTTAAGATCTCCATATGGTTATGCAATAATATGTTTAACGATTTGTTTGATATAGGAACATTAGTAAATATTTATTTTAACATTGCCGTGTGTGTTTTATAATGACATACCATGAAAGCGATCTGCAAGTTGACTCTGCTTCGATTCCACACCATCAAGTTTGATGTTTAAGATAGTTATATTGCTTGACAGATTTCCTTTTAAATTAATGATGTCATTTTCGGTTTGTTTTGCTAACGCTATGTCGTTGTCTTTCATTTTTTGTTCTAACTCAGTGACGTTGTCTTTCATTTGTTGTTCTAACACAGTGAGGTTGTCTTTTATGTGTTGTTCTAACGCAGTGGCATTGTCCTTTAATTGTTGTTCTAATACAGTGAGGTTGTCTTTCATTTGTCGTTCTAACACAGTGTCATTGTCTTTCATTTGTTGTTCTAACACAGTGGCATTGTCTTTTATGTGTTGTTCTAGCACAGTGTCATTGTCTTTCATTTGTTGTTCTATCACAGTGAGGTTGTCTTTCATGTGTTGTTCTAACACAGTGGCATTGTCTTTCATTTGCTGTTCCAGAATAGTAACGTTTTGTCTCATTTCCTTCTCCAACAGAGCGATTTGGTCCTGGAAACTTTCACTCAGATTGGATAATGCCGAAGAAGAAATTGATGATAGCTCCGATTTTATCTCTAGCTGTATTTCCTGTAACAATAATAAGAGATTATATTCGTATATATAATATGAGCATTACTTCTCATATGTTTACTCCAGATAATTATCTTTATTTCAGAAATAAACACAAAATGATATAATATATTCTGACAAAGCACAACAGTGGATAATTGTATTCTCTTGGATACACAAACAATTTCAATAAAATCAAATTCACCCACCGATAACTGTGAAAACTCCATTCATCAATAAAATTTTACATGTGTGAACACTATCATAAAGAGCCTTAGGCGGACATGTGCTATAAATCTGTTTTAATTTTAGGCAGAATAACTGTCTCTTTTATACTTAGACAATTTGGCTTTAACCATGCAAAACTCCATATACCGACTGTGTCATTGTCACTATGAAAGTGACTCAGTGGGGACACGTGGGATAATTATGTTTTAATTTTTGGTAGAAATAAATTCCCTTTATACGTGTCCTTGCAAAATATTGGTTAAAGAAAGTTTATACCTTAAGTTAATATTAGTCACGCTTCAGTAAAACGTCACATGTGTTCTCAATACTTTTACAGGGAATCGGAGGAAAATGTCTCGTAACTAGGTTTGATTTCAAGTAGCATTTAGATCCATTTTACATTTACACAACTTAGTTTTAAGTTTTAAAGCAAGCTTGTATGAGACATATTTCGTTTAAAATTGCTACAAAAGTAATCAATTCATTCAGTTATTAATGTTAGTGGTGACGGGGCAAGAGGTTTAACATCAATGAGTATAAGGTTAGAATAATATCTCGTTTAAATAAGATTTTGATCAAATTATATCATATTTAAATTATTAGAATTATATCCCTTTTAAATAGGTATTTGTTTGAATTCCATCCCTTTTTAATACTATTTTGTCAGAATTACATCCCTTTTAAAAAAGAATCTTAATTATATCCTTTTTTAATAGAACATTTGTTAGAAATATATATCTTTTAAAGGCCCATCGCCGGTAGCTGTTACACACAGTATTATAGGCGGGGCTTATCACTAGCAGCCGACAAGTTTACTACAGTTATTTGATAATACTCATGTCCAACATAAGCTGTAACTACCAACATAGCCATAGATGATACTGCCTGTTGCAAGTTAACACACATTGAATTTTTTGTAAATATATTTGATTGATATTATGGAAGTTAATCTAAGCAACAATGTTTATTGTACATGCAGGTTTCTCAGTATTATGGATTAAAATAAAGGTTTCTCTAGATCTAGTACAGCAAACACAGCACTCAAATATATTGCAATGGACATCTTATCTACATGCATAATAAACAAAATTGCTAATTAGGTACATCCAATTTACAGTTTCTTGCTGGGCTACATATAACACATCTCTGGTCATGATCAAAGAAATAAAGTGAAATTATTTGGGTCAAGTTCCATGGATTAGTACATTATTTACTTAGAGAGAATGAAACTATTTATGAAAAATGGTTTATCGTATTTATTTTGGACTTATATCAAACAGGCATACATGTTGTAATGAATTGTAAATAAATTGCTTGGACACAAGTAAAGGGCAAACAATTATTTGTGAGACAAAACATACAAAGATTGAAAAATACAGAAACCCCTTTGACATAATAGAATGACCTATTCCATTTAGGTTCACAATTTCCCTGGCAAAACTTACAAATGGAAGAAAATCGTGAAAATACTTTGATGGTTTCGAGGGAACAGTTTCGGGAACAGTTTCGTATATTATTTCATTTATTTGATTATAATGAGTGTGATTTTGAAGATCATTTAGTTACACCAGACTGGTCAATTAATGTTGATGAAAATAACTATAGTTAGACACAAAACTTAAAGGAATATTTATTGTTAGATGGCATTCAGAACAAAAATTGAAGCACAGATGGGGGAAGTGATTATGATGCTGATGATGATGATTGAAAATAAATACATTCCTGTAGAACAGTTATGGATATTGTTTCATGTCCGTTAATAACATTTCAACATCAGTTTTGGCTAGGTGAATTTTCATTTCCTAATCAAAGAAACGGTCATTTACCAAAACGTAGATACAGAAAATACTGGAATGTGTTTTCAAATGTAGGAGTTTGGTTCCTACTTAATTATGTAAGAAAAAACGCAAAGCATATTGAACCAACCAAGATCTAAAAGTTGTGTTTTGAACCTAGCTCATGGTTCATACACAAACATCCAATGCCGCCTATATAACACTAAGTGCTTTTCATTGAAGGCTGTGATATAAGAACTGTAAAAACATTAAAATGACATTTATTTCCTTAAAAAAAACATAACTTAAAGTTATTTCCAAAAGGAAACTATTGTGAATTATGGGATTCAGAACACTGATCAAACAAGGTTAGTGTGAATGGTTACTTATTTGCATCCAAATAAAAAAGCATGTATGCATGTATCTGAGATAAGCCATAAACTGCAATGTATAATCATTTGTTTATAATATGAAAAAGGCAGAAATATTATGAAGATTAATCTTTGTAAACCTGTAATTCACAAACTGAAAGTCAAACACATTATTCTACTCCGAGATATCAAACACTGCATGGCTCCTCACAAGTGGATTATACACATCTCCAAGCAAGTGTTGCTGTTTACACCACGTGACAAGGGTCAAACGGGTTCAAAATTCAAATATTTAGCAAATTTTCCTTGATATCTCAATTTTGTAAGGACGACTACTACTTTGTTTCAGGGAGCTTTTGTGAATAAAGGGCATTTTTATAAAGCCAAAATATGTCCCTACAACCGCACTTCTTTTTGAAAATAATGACAACTTTGTTTCTATGTTTTACAGAAAAACATCTCTCAATTCAACATTGTTGCAAGAAAGTGCCACCATTTGAAATTAGGCTCCTCCGATTTCTTTTTATAGAAAAGTTTGGGGTTTAAATAGAATTAAAGTTTAAATGAATGGTCTTGTCTCAATAATGGACCTCCGTGGCCGAGTGATCTAAGGCGCCGTCTAAAGGTCACTTACCTCTCACCGCTAAGGTCTTAGGTTCGACTCCCACTCGCTCCATAAACTATATGTGATAAAGTTTCCAGCTACTTGCGGAAGGACGGTGGTTATACTAAGCCTGGCTCAGTCTGAGGTCTTCCTCTACCAGTAAAACTGAAATGTGTTGAATATTGGCGTTAAACCCTATTCAAACAAATTATCTCAATAAATACCAGTCTGACTCAACACTAGTCATGCTTTTTTAAGACATGCTTCATATTTCTTGTCCAGTTCTCAGTCCTCCGATCGCGATTGTTTAGAAGCAAGCTTTCAGAAGTCTCCCGACAGCTCTGCGCCATTAAACAAAAGAACAACTTAGACGAAACGACGGCCTTCTTTATTTATCGAAACAAACACAATGTGTAATCAGTAAATGGCGGAAAGATAGTCAAGGGAGCTATTCCCTCCCAGCCAATCATGATATTATATAGTGGCGCAACCTCTTTTCTTTCATTAAGAATTAAGAAATGCACATATGAAATGTAAAAAGTGGGGAGTAATCATCTTCGTGTGCGTCGGTAATGAAACAATAATTGATATTAAAGGTCAATAGTGTTCTGATTATAAGAGAACATGATAATCGACTTTTATCAACACGTTCAATTTACAATATAGTCCTTAAGATACTCAGGGGATTTTAAAACGTTTAATGTTACTACAATATAATATATCCTGTTAGCAGTATTTGTCGACCCGTAAATTGTCACTATATCATTCATGGCCACTTGTGGCTTCTCCAAACTTATCGAGTACAATTCTCTTTTTTGATACGCCAATGGTCCCGATTAACATTATTTATCTGTTGTATTTCATATATACATGTATAACTTGCTTGGTGTAATACTACGTTGTTACAATTGTAATGGTGTCACTGATTTATGTGATAACTCATAAAATGACTTGTATGTATAATTTGCTTATCGGTTTATAGCTATACACAGCTAATGTTTATGATGTTATACCTCATGCGGACCATAAATACAGCGATTCATTTAATCTTTGTGTTTTGTGTTATTTTGCAAAGAAGCTATAATAAATCTGTTTCCACAAAACCATTTGTCAGACACAATATTATTGCAAGAGGCAATAACGCATGTAGGGCACGTATGGCAAAGCTGGGCTCTCAGATTCTAGCTCAGTCTCACTACGTCAAGGTTCTCTGGGCACTCAGATTCTAGCTCAGTCTCACTACGTCAAGATTCTGGGCACTCCGATTCAAGCAAAGTCTCATAACGTCAAGATTCTCTGGGCACTCAGCTTCTTGCTTAATCTTACTACGTCAAGATTCCCTGGGCACTCAGAATTTAGCTCAGTTTCAATACGTCAAGATTCTCTGGGCACTCAGATTATAGCTCAGTCTCACTACGTCAAGATTCGCTGGGCACTCAGATTCTAACTCAGTCTCACTACGTCAAGATTCTATGGGCACTCAGATTCTAACTTAGTCTCACTACGTCAAGATTCTCTGGGCACTCAGCTTCTAGCTCAGTCTCAATAAGTCAAGATTCTCTGGATTCTCAGATTCTAGCTCAGTCTCACTAAGTTAAGATCTCAGGGCACTCAGATCTAGCTCAGTCTCACTACGTCAAGATTCTCTGGGCACTCAGATTCTAGCTCAGGCTCACTACGTCTAGAATCTCTAGGAACTCAGATTCCAGATAAATCTCACTACATCAAGATTCTCTGGAAACTCAGGTTCTAACTTAGTCTCACTACGTCAAAATTATCTTGGCTCTCAGATAATAGCTCAGTCTCACTACGTCAAGATTCTGTTGGCACTCAGATTCTAGCTTAGTCTCATAACGTCAAGATTTTTTGGACATTCATATTCTAGCTCAGTTTTACTACACCAAGAATCTCTGGGCACTCAGATTCTAGTTCAGTCTCAATACGTCAAGATTCTTTGGGCTCTCAGATTCTAGCTCAGTCACACTACGTCACGTTTCTCTGGGCACTCTGATTCTAGCTCAGTCTCAATACGTCAAGATTCTCTGGACACTCAGATTCTAGCTCAGTCTCACTACGTCAAGATTCTCTGGGCACTAAGATTCTAGCTCAGTCTCACTACGTCAAGACGCTCTGGGCACTCAGATTCCAGTTCAGTCTTATATCGTCAAGATTATCTGGGCACTCAGGTTTAAGCTCAGTCTTACTACGTCAAGATTCTCTGGGCACTCATAGTCTAGCTCAGTCTGTCTACGTCAAGATTCTCTGGGCACTCACACCCTAGCTCAGTCTTACTACGTCAAGCATCTCTAGGCACTCATAGTCTAGCTCAGTCTCACTACGTCAAGATTTTCTGGGCATTTATATTCTAGCTCAGTCTTACTACGTCAAGATTCTTTGCGAACTCATAGTCTAGCTCAGTCTTACTACGTCAATATTCTCTGGGCACTCAGGTTCTAGCTCAGTCTTACTACGTCAAGATTATCTGGGCAATCATAGTCTAACTCAGTCTTACTACGTCAAGATTCTCTGGGCACTCAGGTTCTAGCTCAATCTTACTACGTCAATATTTTCTTGGCACTCATAGTCTAGCTCAGTCGCACTACGTTAAGATTCTATGGGCATTCAGATTCAAGCTCTGTCTAACTGCGTCAAGATTCTCTGGGAAAACATGTCTTAACTCAGTCGCACTACTTCAAGATTCTCTGGGTATCAGATTCTAGCTCAGTTTCACTTCCTAAAGTTTCTCTGGACACTCAGATTCTAGCTCAGTCTCACACGTCAAGCTTCTCTGGGCACTCACAATCTCAACGTAGTCTCGCTACGTTGAGATTCTCTAGGCACTAGAAGTCTAGCGCAGTCTCACTACGTCACGCTTCTCTAGGCACGCAGCTTCTAGCTCACTCGCATTAGTCAAGATTCTCTAGGCACTAGTAGTCTAGCTCAGTCTCACAACGTCACGCTTCCCTGGACACTCAGATTCTGGCTCAGTCTCACACGTCAAGCTTGTCTGGGCACTCACAGTAGAGCGTAGTCTCGCTACGTCGAGATTCTCTAGGCACTAGTTGTCTAGCTCAGTCCCACAACGTCAAGCTTCTCTTGGCACGCAGCTTCTAGCTCAGTCTCATGAGTCAAGATTCTCTAGACACTAGTAGTCTAGCTCAGTCTCACAACGTCACGCTTCTCTGGACACTCAGATTTTAGCTAAGTCTCACACGTCAAGTTTCTCTGTGCACACACAGTCGAGCGTAGTCTCGATACGTCGAGATTCTCTAGGCACTAGTAGTCTAGCTCAGTCTAACTACGTCAAGCTTCTCTGAGCACGCAGCTTCTAGCTCAGTCGCATTAGTCAAGATTCTCTAGGCAATAGTAGTCTAGCTCAGTCTCACAACGTCAAGCTTCTCTGGGCACGCAGCTTCTAGCTCAGTTTCACACGTCAAGCTTTTCTGGGCACTCACAGTCGAGCGTAGTCTCGCTGCGTCGATATTCTCTAGGCACTAGAAGTCTAGCTCAGTTTTACAACGTCAAGCTTCTCTGGGCACGCAGCTTCTAGCTCAGTCTCATTAGTCAAGATTCTCTAGGCATTAGTAGTCTAGCTCAGTCTCGCAACGTCACGCTTCTCTGGACATTCAGATTCTAGCTCAGTCTCACACGTCAAGCTTCTCTGGGCACACACAGTCGAACGTTGTAGTCTCGCTACGTCGAGATTCTCTAGGCACTAGTAGTCTTGCTCAGTCTCACTACGTCACGCTTCTCTGAGCACGCAGCTTCTAGCTCAGTCTCATTAGTCAAGATTCTCTTGGCACTCATATTGTAACTCAGTCTCACTACGTCAAGATTCTCTTGGCACTCCTATTCTCGCTCAGTCTCATTACATCAAGATTCTCTTGGAACTCATATCCTAACTCAGTCTCACTACGTCAAGATTTTCTGGGCACTCAGATTGTAACTCAGTCTTAATACGTCAATCTTCTCTGAACACTCAGAGTCGAGCTCCGTCTCACAACGTCAATCTTCTCTTGACACTCAGAGTCTAGCTCAGTCTCACTACGTCAACATTCACTTGGAACTCAGAGTTTAGCTCAGTCTTACTACTTCAAGCTTCTCTGGGCACTCTGATTCTAGCTCAGTCTCATTAGTCAAGATTCTCTAGGCACTAGTAGTCTAGCTCAGTCTCACAACGTCAAGCTTCTCTGGGCACGCAGCTTCTCGCTCAGTCTCACACGTCAAGCTTTTCTGGGCACTCACAGTCGAGCGTAGTCTCGCTACGTCGAAATTCTCTAGGCACTAGAAGTCTAGTTCAGTTTCATAACGTCAAGCTTCTCTTGGCACGCAGCTTCTAGTTCAGTCTCATTAGTCAAGCTTTTCTGGCCACTCACAGTCAAGCGTAGTCTCGCTACGTCGAGATTCTCTAGGCACTAGAAGTCTAGCTCAGTTTCATTACGTCAAGCTTCTCTGGGCACGCAGCTTCTAGCTCAGTCTCATTAGTCAAGACTCTCTCGGCACTAGTTTTCTAGCTCAGTCTCACAATGTCACGCTTCTCTGGACACTCAGATTCTAGCTCAATCTCACACGTCAAGCTTCTCTGGGCACACACAGTCGAGCGTAGTCTGGCTACATCGAGATTCTATAGGCACTAGTAGTCTAGCTCAGTCTCACTACGTCAAGCTTCTCTGCACACAGCTTCTAGCTCAGTCTTACATGTCAAGCTTCTCTGAGCACACACAGTCGAGCGTAGTCTCGCTACGTCGAGATTTTCTAGGCACTAGTAGTCTAGCTCAGTCTCACTACGTCACACTTCTCTGCACGCAGCTTCTAGCTCAGTCTCGTTAGTCAATATTCTCTTTGCACTCATATTCTAACTCAGTCTCATTACGTCAATACTCTCTTGGCATTCATATTCTTGCTCAGTCCCACTACATCAATATTCTCTTGGAACTCATATCCTAACTCAGTCTCACTACGTCAAGATTTTTCTGGGCACTCAGAGTCGAGCTCAGTCTCACTACGTCGACATTCTCTGGACACTCAGATTGTAACTCAGTCTGACTACGTCAATCTTCTCTGAATACTCATAGTCGAGCTCCGTCTCACTACGTCAATCTTCTCTGGACACTCAGAGTCTAGCTCAGTCTCACTACGTCAACATTCACTGGGAACTCAGAGTCAAGCTCAGTCTTACAACTTCAACCTTCTTTGGGCACTCTGAGTATAGCTTCCATTGTTACCTTAGGCGTCTATGCATACTCAGAATGTAGCTCCTGTCGTTTTCAGCTTCCTGGATGCTCAGAATTTAGCATATTTAATGTATATTATTTCTGTTTTTAATTAAAGTCAGTAGATCTGACAAGCTAACTATTTTAAATAAGTATTTTGTTAATTAGTTGCTGTTGTTATTTTCCGGTACTAAAATAAACAAATAAACCGTCCACGTGTGTTGGTGTATACAATTCTGTCTAAATTTGTTATTCAAAGTGCCGGGTTAATTTATTGCAAAACATAAATGTATAGGCGGTACTCTCTAGAATTGTCGTGGGAACATGAGTGGTGTAACAAAGTCAGGAATCCAACATGAATTTATAAGAATCATTTGGATTTCTGTAGCAAGAATAGTTTGGATTTCTGTAACAATGCAGATTTATAAGGAAGAAATGAAAAATAAAAAGCTTGCATAAAAAAATGCAATGTACACGACAATTTGTACCGTCGCCCACTTATTCTATTTATCAAACAATCCATTAAACACGGACAGGCGTATTCGCATATATCGCTCCGCCATAGCAATTAACTAAAACAAGAATCTGTCACAGCTTATGGTGATCATGCGGATGCATGATATACATAGCTAAAAATAGACGTAGGGTGTAGGCACGGCCAGCAATTAACAAGAAATTCGAGATACTTTTATGCCACGTCAAAATTTGACGGAACTAATTTAAAACTGCGCGCACTAAATTAAAACTGCACGCCGTGAACATTTAAGTTAAGAAATAAGAACTTGTGATTACTTATAGAACGGAAACAACTTTAGGAATTGTAATGGTGATAACTTTAGAAATTAAACTTATAGTAACTTTAGGATTTGTGCTTGTGGTAACTTTGATTTAGACTTGTTATAAATTAATATTGAACTTATAATAAACATTTATAATCTCAAATTGTGAACTTGTGTTTAAACTCTCAGTACGCTACAGTGGTTTAGGAATTTATAGTTTAAGCATTTGTGCTTCTTAGAAAAGCCAATTTCTCATGTAAAAATCGTGTGGTTGTTGAAAATTTAAAGCGTCTCAACGGTGATTATCATTGTTAATTGCAAAATATTAAAATAATATATTTTTTAATTTGAAAATACTCAGACGAATTTCATTTTTTAAGCATACAAACTTGCATTAAATGTACATTCAATATCACTATATTTTGAATATGTTTTGAAGGTTTGAAACGTGCATATTTTATCATTTAAATGCTATTGAATAATGTATGTTGATAGAATACTGGTTATGTCTTAAATGTGTCAATTATTGAATAATTAGTAAATCAAGCCAAACTGGAAAGTTGAACATCTCGCGTCTGTATATTACATGGCCATTCAGAAAATGGTATTCTGATAAAAGCGTCAGTACATAATGTCTGGAACATGGTAGAATTACTGCGAATTTAACGTTTTAACTAAAAATAAAGCTATCCTAATAAAAAAGATAAAGATTCTTATAATAACAGTTACGCTATTTTATTCCATGACGTCATATTGTTACAATACGTCCTATTTCCGAGTGTTCACGATACTCCTTCGTGTTACATATGTTTTTTTAAAAAAATATATAATTATTTTATACATTACGTTGAAGTCTAGTATTCATAAAAATATCAGGGTTCTGACAAAAATATATGTGTCCAATTAGTCGAAAATGAAGATTTAAACCATGTGAATGTATTTCCGACCTCAGTTTTGTTCAACTGATATAACAAACAGGCTATTTTATTGAAACAATATATAATTAAGGACATATCGTAAACCATCATATATTCTGTAAAGCTTGAACAAATCAGCGTCACTGTACACTGATTGGAATAAGTATACTGGCGAGCATGCGGCTATGTTATATGATAATTTATTGATAAATAAAATCTAAAAAGAAATAGAAATAAAATTCTTAAATAAAAACAGTTTTAAATAGATAACATTACCTTCATACCATCCTTTGTTAGCTTGTACACCACCACACCTGTAATACTACTGACCGTTAACGAAACTAAAATAACTACAATGCACTGAATCAATGAGATTTTGCGTGAACTTTCAGAATTTGGTGGTCTTATCCGATGACTTGAGCTAGATTTTTCTTCCATTATTACTTCAGGCTCTGTTTTACGCTGCGACACGTTGTTTCTGCATCGTGAAGTCCCGACTACTTGTAGCACCTCATATACATTTTCTTCTGCATGTTCCCTGTTGTCCATTTCGGTTGCACTTTTGCAAATCCCAGACAGCGTAGTATTTACATATATATCAGTCATTTTGAAATGTTAATGCCTACAAACAAACACTGTAGAAATGATGGCTGACGTCTTCCTTATATAATGAATAGTAAATGACTCTTCTCTACAACAGACGTGGATAAAAATGTGTGTCAGGTTTGAATGAAACGTCTCTTAAATAAAACACACAAAGTAATGTCCTTTTCTTTTAAGAAGTTTTTATATTTTTAAAAATATCTTGTATTGTCAAAAAAGTATAAAAGTGTTCACATATGTCTTCCGTACTGTTACAGAGCAAGTGTGCCTATCAGATGATAAAATCATACCTACGTGCACGTTACAACTTAAAATATAGGTCAATGAATTATATAGAGATAAGTTTTTTTTACCAATTTTACAAGGAAGTCTTCGCTTTGCCTGACGTGCCCTACATGCTTAATTGCATGTTGCTATAATATTGTGTCTGACAAGTCTGTTTCTTTGGTAGTCTCAACACTGAGCTTGTTTTATGATGTCAGCGGGTCGAGCCCTGGGTCAAACCACAACAGTTTTAAACGATTATAATCCACTCCTGTACCATCATGTTTTATCAACGAAGATATGAGATAAATATGTTAACATTGAATGAGGAAGTGAAGTCAACTTGCCAACATGTTATCTATTGCAAATGTTATCTGTTGAGTTTAATTGTATGTACAAGCAGACGACATTGTATTGATCCAAACTTTTCAAGGTGTTATATTACAATGTATTTACTTTTTCATTCGTTCGTTCGTTCGTTTCATATTTAAGTAATTTATTAATTTATTTATTTTAAGGAATTAATTAATGTATTTATTTGAGCATTCATTCTTTCATTCATTCATCCAGTCTAGATAGATTGAAATGACAAATGTCAATTCATAGTTTATTTTCCTATATTATTCTGCAAACCAAAATGAAAAGAAAGTTATATTTATATCGTTTCATTAATAAAACGGTTAAACAAAGATACTGATTGATGGTTAATCTGGCCTATTGTAATAAATAGCAACATCTTCATGTTTAATCCAATGACCATAATACAATTCGTTAATGGTCGCTTTGTCTGATGACATTAAAATGAATTTATTGCAATGTGGTACATGCACTTCTTCTTTATCTTAAGTTAGCGAACATAATCTCTGCATCACAAAGGGGGTGAGGGGGTGGTGGAAACTTTACATGTGTTCGTATAAATTCATGGTTTTAGAGAGGTCATATTTCGTTTTTAGGGGAGGTGGTAAATATTTGGCCATTTAATTTTACCATTTTAGAACATTGATTCTGACACCAGTTTTCGTTTCGTTTAGGTGTACATGAACACTTTTATAGATAATTGATATTAATAAACCATTTATATGTTCATCTGCATCGCTTAACCTGAATGTTATTGATTTCTCAACCTCAATCTCGTAGCATAATTGAGTCATTAAAATAAAATATTTTATATTAACCCTAAAAAATGCTATATTCTTAGCTGTCATTGGGTACATTTTTCATAAACTATATGTGCATACATTCAATCAAATTTTCATTGTTTAATTACATTTCATACATTGTCAAATCAAGTTCTTTTAAATTCTGTGATTTACATAGCCTTTAAATATGTTGCACTTTTTGATAACAAGAATATAACGACGTACAACTATCATAAGTTGGGTGAAACACGCTAAAATATCTGACAAGTTAACACACGCTGTTTTTTTTTGATAATGTGTGTTTGCTATTGAGTTGCAGTTGCATAAAACTTGACGACCGCGCGTCTGATAAAAATGCCAATTTGCGGGGTGGGTCTTTATTTTGGTTTGTGTCATTTCAAAACAATTTATAAGCGGCTAAGATAAACTTCAAAGTGCGTTTTTTGTTTAAATAATTTATTGCAAAATAGTTTAGTTTAATATCCAAAACCCTGAAGGTAAAAATTATAACATATAATATTACTTACCTTCATCTGACACTGAATGGTCATCTTTAAAGGGATACACAGCAATATTTAAATTGTTTTTACTCATATTTACGCATGAAATTATCTGATTTCTATTGATTATAAAATGTTAAATGCAGCGTAGTGCTGCATTCTATAGTCGTTGCTAGGCCTATTTACGATTTTGTTCTATAATCTTTGTTATACTGGTGACGACGGTTTTATTTCCTCCGACCAATCAAATAGTTCAAAATGCAATTGCCATACCAGAGGAAATTTGTATTCCGATTTTTGTTCTATCAAAACAGAGAGCGAAACAATATGCGGAAGTCAAAGAATACAATTTTCACTAAAATGACATGAAATACAGACGACTACTGCGCGAGTTAGTACAGCAACGGTAAAATCGTCCCCTTTAGCGTCCCAAGCGACTTTTGAGATGGCCGACATTTTTTTTATATAATGCAGGGGAAAAAATGAAATTATGGTCTCAATACCACGATTTCAGATTGACGTTGAATTCGGAACAATTTATATTAATAAAAGAAAGGCTGAAATACTTTAAAACGTAAGTATACTTGCTTCGTTTATTTAAAATATCGATTTGAACTCGAGAAAAAGACAACGTTTCTTCTTTCGTTCCTGAAAATCAGTCATTTTTATTGACGTTCACGCTATTATACCAATGCGATTTTTTTTACTTTTTTTTATATATGTGTCTTAAAATCAGAACTTTTATTATGCCACCCACACTTAAAGTACTGTATTTAAATGTTACGACGAAAATCATACACAATTTTGATTTCAAGATTTTTTACCACCATTACACAGCAGTTGTGGCAATAGCCAAACACGTCTTTTGTTAGTAACAAACAATTTCATATGTAAAATAACTTTAAAATATCTTCTATAAACACACATTTTGAAATGAGATCTTATCGCATTATCGTTAACATACTCAATGTATTTTCGCGATTCTTTGAAATTTTACCTTCGTTCATAGAGGCAAACAACCAGGATATAAGTAACAAAAGGACCTGTTTTATTCATCATGAACTGTTGTTTTATTTCATCCAAACTGTATCCTATGAGTGTTATTTTCGGCAAAGAACTCCAACATTAATACATTGCACGGATTTTGTGTTGAGCAAGAACAGGTTACATACTTACATTGTCAAGATATCCTACTAAACAAGCTATCCAGATACAATATTCCAGTTATATAAGATATCCATCATACAAAATCAGTGCTTGGCTTCTATTTTCTCGCGTCGGGCCTGAAAAGCTCAGGAGACCGTGTGACTATCGATCCATAAAAGTCTCAATCTCCGTGATGATTGATATATGATATAATGTGTCTCATTAGCATGCGGCTCTCACCTCTGATTCAAGTGAGGAAAGTTATCCTTACTTGCGGAGATGAGGTGTGCTAGAGTACTAGTTAACCTTTCAGGAATAAATAAGATACAAGTTACCGGACACCATCTTCAGTATTAGCTTTGAAGTCTGGCGTAAAATGTAGGATTAACTAGAAATACGCGAATACGTTTAAAATTAACTACCAATAATATTTAATTAAAACTAATATATAGATACATACGGACAGTAATACTCTTCCTTGAAATGCTAGTATTTTTGTTTGACTATAACCATTTGGATTTTTTAAAAAACATTTAAATTCGGCCGAGTATTTTCAAATTAAAATATTATCTTTCTTTTAATATTTTGCAGTTATGTATGGATAACACTTGCTTTAACCCTAACAATACTCCTCAATAAAAATAAAATAAATAATACTCTTTACCGCGTAGTTAAAATATGTCATCGTAAAAAAATGCAGTTGAAAAAAACCCAACTTTTTTATAAAACATGTACATGAACATATATGCATCAATATTAAGAGTTATATAATTTTCTAAACATAAATCTGACCATTCGTTATCTTGTGCGTATATTTAATGTTATGAACACAATACAAGAGATAGCTGTAGGCATACACAGCTGACCAAAGCAATAGAAAAACATACGATATACCAGCCAATTGACACAAAATAACCATAACCATTGTAAATATATAGCTATATGGATTTTATATTTGTTAAATAATAGTATCACTTAGTATTAGAAATATGTTATCAATCCACATTGTAACTAGTCATTATCAACGTCCTGTATATATCATAAACAATTCATTAGAGATAGATTCACAAATTTAACAATGATAATCACGGTTGTGACGTTTTAAATGTTCAAGCACTACACGATTTTTACATGAAAGCCTTTTCTAAAAAGCACAAGTGCTTAAACTATGAATTCATTATACAGTCATATTCCTACGGCAAATCTTGAAAGTACCGCCAATACATTAACATGTTTTTCAATTAGTAAACCCAGTGCATCGGTGGCATTTTGAACAACAAATTCAGTCATAATAGTATTCAACAACACACGAGAACAGTTAATTTGTTTATTGAGTACAGGAAAATAGCAACAACAGCTTATTTACAAAATACAAAATATCTAGTTTTTCAGTTTATATTGACTTTAATTAAAAACAGAAAGAAAATTTAAATAAAGTATGCTAAATTCTGAGCATCCAGAGAAGCTGAAAACGACATGAGCTACATTCTGAGTATGCAGACTGAGACAGACTTAGCGCCCAGAGAACCATGACGTAGTGAGACTGAGAAAGACTCTGAGCGGCCAGAGAAGCTTGACGTAGTCAGACTAAGAAAGACTCTGAGCGCCCAGAGAGACTTGACGTAGTGAGACTGAGATAGACTCTTAGCACTCAGAGAAGATTGACGTAGTGAGACTGAGATAGACTCTGAGTGCCCAGAGAATCTTGACGTAGTGAGACTGAGCTAGACTCTAAGTGCCCAGAGATTTTTGACGTAGTGAGACTGATATAGACACTGAGTGCCCAGAGAAAATTGACATAGTGATACTGAGAAAGACTCTGAGCGTCCTGAGAAGCTTGATTTAGTGAGATTGAGATAGACTCTGAGTGCTCAGAGAAGCCTAACGTAGTGACACTGAGATAGACTCTGACCGCCTTGAGAAGCTTGACGTAGCGAGACTGAGATAGACTCTCAGTGCCCGGAGAGGCTTTACGTAGTGAGACTGAGATAGACTCTGAGTGCCCAGAGAAGCTTGATGTAGTGAGACTGAGATAGACTCTGAGTGACCAGAGAAGATTGACGTAGTGAGACTGAGATAGACTTTAAGTGCCAAGAAAAGACTGACGTAGTGAGACTGAGATAGACTCTGAGTGCCCAGAGAAGATTGACATAGTCAGGCTGAGATAGACTCTGAGTGACCAGAGAAGATTGACGTAGTGAGACTGAGATAGACTCTAAGTGCCCAGAGAAGATTGACGTAGTGAGACTGAGAAAGACTCTGAGTGCCCAGAGAAGCTTGACGTAGTGAGACTGAGATAGACTTTAAATGCCCATGGAAGATTGACGTTGTGAGATTGAGACAGACTCTGAGCGCCCAGAGAATCCTGACGTAGTGAGACTGAGAAATACTCTGAGTGCCTAGAGAATATTGACGTAGTGAAACTGAGATAGACTCTGAGTGCCCAGAGAAGATTGACGTAGCAAGACTGAGATAGACTCTAAGTGCCCAGAGAAGCTTGACGTAGTGAGACTGAGATAGACTCTGAGTGCCCAGAGATGCTTGACGTAGTGAGACTGAGATAGACTCTGAGTGCACAGAGAAGCTTGACGTAGTGAGACTGAGATAGACTCTGAATGTCCAGAGAAGCTTGACGTAGTGAGACTGAGATAGACTCTGAGCGCCCAGAGAAGCTTGACGTAGTGAGACTGAGATAGACTCTGAGTGCCCAGAGAAGCTTGACGTAGTGAGACTGAGATAGACTCTGAGCGCCCAGAGAAGCTTGACGTAGTGAGACTGAGATAGACTCTGAGCGCCCAGAGAAGCTCGATGTAGTGAGACTGAGAAATACTCTGAGCGCCCAGAGAAGCTTGACGTAGTAACACTGAGATAGACTCTGAGTTCCCGGAGAAGCTTCACGTAGTGAGACTGGGTAAGACTCTGAGCGCCCAGAGAAACTTGACGTAGTGAGACTGAGATAGACTATGAGTGCCCAGAGAAGCTTGACGTTGTGAGACTGAGATAGACTCTGAGCACTAAGAGAAGATTGAAGTATTGAGACAGATATATACTCTTTGTGCCCAGAGAAGCCTGACGTAGTGAGACTGAGATAGACTTTGAGTTCCCAGAGAAGATTGACGTAGTGAGACTGAGATGGATTCTGTGCGCCAAGAGAAGCTTGACGTAGTGAGACTGAGATAGACTCTGAGCACTCAGAGAAGCTTGACGTAGTTAGACAGAGATAGACTATGAGTGCCCAGAGAAGATTGACGTAGTGAAACTGTGATAGACTCTGACCACTCAGAGAAGCTTGACGTAGTGAAACAGAGATAGACTGTGAGTGCCCAAAAAAGCTTGACGTAGTGAGACTGAGATAGACTCTGAGCGCCAAGAGAAGATTGACGCAGTGAGACAGAGATAGACTCTGAGCACCCATAAAAGATTGACGTAATGTGACTGTGATAGACTCAGAGTGCCAAGAGAATCTTGACGTAGTGAGACTGAGATAGACTCTGAGTGCCCACAGAAGCCTGATGTAGTGAGACTGAGAAAGACTCTGAGTGCCCAGAGAATCCTGACGTAGTGACACTGAGATAGACTCTGAATGCCCAGAGAAGATTGACTCAGTGAGACTGAGAAAGACTCTGAACGCCCATAGAAGATTGACGTAGAGAGACTGAGATAGACTCTGAGTGCCCAGAGAATTCTGACGTAGTGAGACTGAGAAATACTCTGAGCGCCCAGAGAAGATTGAAGTAGTGAGACTGAGATAGAACCTGAGCGCCCAGAGAAGATTGACGTAGTGACACTGAGATAGACTCTGAGTGTCCAGAGAATCTTGACGTAGTGAGACTGAGAAATGCTCTGAGTGCCCAGAAAATCTTGACATAGTGAGATTGAGAAATACTCTGAGCTCCCAGAGAATCTTGACGTAGTGAGACTGAGATAGATTCTGAGTGCCCAGAGAATCTTGACGTAGTGAGACTGAGAAATACTCTGAATGCCCAGAGAATCTTGACGTAGTGAGACAGCGATAATCTCTGAGCGCCAAGAGAAGATTGACGTAGTGTGACTGTGATAGACTCTGAGTGCCCAGAGAAGATTGACGTTGTGAGACTGAGAAAGACTCTGAGTGCCCAGAAAAGCCTGACGTAGTGAGACTGAGAAAGACTCTGAGCGCCCAGAGAATATTGACGTAGCGAGACTGATTTAGACTCTGAATGCCAAGAGAAGATTGACGTAGTGAGACTGAGAAAGACTCTGAACGCCCAGAGAAGATTGACGTAGAGAGACTGAGATAGACTCTGAGTGCCCAGAGAATCCTGACGTAGTGACACTGAGAAATACTCTGAGCGCCCAGAGACGATTGACGTAGTGAGACTGAGATAGACCCTGAGCGCCTAAAGAAGATTGACGTAGTGACACTGAGATAGACTCTGAGTGCCCAGAGAATCTTGACGTAGTGAGACTAAGAAATACTCTGAGCGCCCAGAAAAGATTGACGTAGTGAGACTGAGATAGACTCTGAGTGCCTAGAGAATCTTGACGTAGTGAGACTGAGAAATAATCTGAGTGCCCAGAGAATCTTGACGTAGTGAGACTGTGAAATACTCTGAGCGCCCAGTGAAGCCTGACGTAGTGAGACTGAGATAGACTCTGAGTGCCCAGAGAAGCTTAAAATAGTAAAAACGATCTGGACACTAGAAAAAACTAATAACATCGAATTTAATTTTTTAAAAATTATATTTTCTAATAACTGTTTAGCCATGCTGTAATTCTATGTAATATTGTATTGATGGAAGGGTTGTAACTAACGTTGTAAAAAATTGTGACCCAACGGTAATAGAATATATATATATAAGATGCTTATATATGAAATATTTCAAGATCGATATAGGCTCTGAACTACCACCACAGAGATGACTGATGAACTAGTATCTGAGATTCTACAGAGACGCTAGGTGAAATAAACTTTTATTTAAGCATCAAATATGATTATTATTTACTCGAGTATCACGTCAAAAGTAGGTGAACCCAAGGGGTTTATTCCCAATATGCTCGTTGCAATAAGGTTCATATCTCATGAATGTTCAACAAACGAAATAATAATTCCTTATATTTAAAGTATAGATACAAACAGTCTATACCAAGATATACTAACTGTCAATTATTTAGGGCCTTATACAAGCAAAATGTAACAGTTGTATTCATCAAGCTCAAACAAATTTGTATCAACTTCTACTGTTTATATTGTAAAATCTATCCGAAGCATCTAATTAAACAATAAAACATGCAATATTTATTTCTAACAATATATAACTATATGTCTACTGTCCTTATCATATATGTAAGTCAATATGGTGTTGTTGTTGTCATCAATGTAAAAATAGCTATTGTACAACCGTACTTACCTGCTTTAATTTTCATATGGTTCTTAACTATTTCTGTATATGAAATCTACATGTTGAAATGTAAATATTGATTGTTAGACAATGTTGAAATCGTAACTACATGTACATGTATTTAAATCTTTTTCCCATTTATCATGTTTGTATAATATGTATTACAAGTATCTTCATATGTGGAGGAAATAAAGATATATATATATATATATATATATATATATATATATAGAGAGATTATTTTATTTGAACGGAACAATTTAATATACTAAGCTGGAAAATATATTGATGTGCAATACATTTTAATGGGATGTATCAGTAACATTTATAACTTGTATGTCGCCTATGTTTGGCAATAGTTATAATATTGGTATAATGGTAACGGCTGACGAGCGTTATTGATGCAATACCACGCTAAGTACGAAAACACGATATTCTCGTGCACAGCTGATCATGTGAAAATTAACAAAATGATTCCCTTTTAAAAACATTCTCTTACCACAATCTTACACAAACGGACGACTTTGAATATATTGAAATGTGAGTAATTAAATCAGCCACGACTTCACCAAAATGAACGTGAACGTGTCGTAACGTTACTGCTTGAGGGAATGGTGCAAGCAAAGGTCGAAAGAAAATTGATATAATTGTTGATGTTAGTGATGGTGTTGTTAATTCAATGGACTGGTAACTGGTCTGAATGTTCAAATACAAATATGGGATAATCCAATAATTATACTATGGAATAGATTGTTATTGTTTTAGATTTGAAATCCATATATGTACAAATACTGTAGAAACATACTTGTGCATTTCAGTTAAATATGTCACGTATGTAAATATTTTGTATGCAACAAATGCTAAATTAAAAATGTGTATACAGTTATTTATTTGGATGCATCCATTATAAAAATAAGGATGGAATTCTTTTGTTAATCATTCATGAATATTCATGAGATATTAACTTACATTTAAAGGAGAAAGGTTGTGGTGTTACGTCTCTAGCTGCACATATATATGATATAATTTCAGACCGAATACACAAAGTCTTGTATTCAAATCTACTAGAGACACTGCAAAGAAAACTAGTTGAAGCCAAATGACTACAAATAAAAGGTTAATCTGAAAAAAGCAGTTTAGCTCAACTATTTACATTGTAAATATATTCCAATTGTGGACCATATATGCACAAATTTTAACAATATTGTTTTGTGCTCGCCCTGGTATCGGCGTCTGCGCACTATCTCCATAAAATATTTGGTGCAAGTTGTTCATTAGTGTGCATAGCTTGCAGTTAAATGAATATAACTTGGCAAAAGTGTGTATGCCTATACCTCGAGGCCATATATCGGACTCCTTTATTTAATGTCATATTTCAGGGTGAAAAGGTAATATTTTGTTAAAATATTTGTGAAAAGTTGTTCATAATTGTGCATTGCTTGCTGTTACATGCCTAGAGTTGGATATATTTGCGTATGCTTGCACGCTGAGGTATTTTGTAACATATTGGGCTTATAATTTAAAGATCAATGACATATTTTATAGTGAAAAGTTCATATTTTGTCTTTAAATTCTGTATTTAATGTTGTATCCTTATTTTTATCGTAAACTGTATCCAAAGCTAAAACCGATCGTTTACGTATATGCGTAATAGGGAATCCGTTTATGTGATATGAAAGACACAATTTAATATATGTTCAAAAATGATCTACACCATGAATGTAAATAATATGTATATTTATGGTTTTTATTTGATTAACAGATTTAAGCATAGGAAACACATGACAATTAATTGACCTGACGCGAAAGCATTATGTAACTGCAGTTCCTACTTACAATAGTTATATATTGAAACAGGTACGCACAAAACTGAGCAAGATATGAAATGAAATACACTTGTGTGCTTTACGTTCTGTCTATGAGTTATTAAATGTCTGGTGCGTGTGTACAAGTTACATAGAATTCGGAAAAGAAAAGTATGTTCAAATTTTAAGCCCTTGTGCAGAGTCAAAATGACTAATATATGTCTTAGTGTTTTCATATTTTAAGTTTTGAGACCAAGTCTACTGTTATGCATAGTTTTTATCTCTTTCAAATATTCGGCATTGATATGCTAGTTCATTTCGAGCGCGAGTTAAGTCTTCATTTAGGAAAAGTTGGGCCGTTTTCTTGAAGAGTTTTCTTTTGAATAAACCGTGTTTTGGCCTTATTCGTATGTGTTGAACTTAACAAAAACATCATGAACTTCGTCTTGTTTGTACAAATTAACGCGGAGGGATATGTGAATATCACTGGCGGTTACATCTGCACAACTTAATTTGCAGACATCATCACTACTGAATCGATTGCCTCACCCTCTTTTCAGCATTTTAGACAATTTGTATACATGAACGGTGACTAAACTGCTCTAGTTTATCATAGTTCATGAAAAGGTTATCCTTTCATTGATGTTTTTCCTCACTCAGGACACTGATATTATCTCTAAGGGCAGTAGTATTGAAGGTCATTTACTGCTCAATCATGTCATTGACATTTTTCTTGATCATGACCTTGATCATGGTGGCTATTTTCGTGACATTAGTATCAGACATAAAACTATTAAGGTGGTGGTGGTGATGGTTGGAAAAATAGGGGATGACATTCCATAAAGTTGTTGTCGGAGCATCACATGCATTTGAATCACCACAATTGTTGTTGCATTGCTAGGCATTACAGAAGGATCTGTAACCATGGTTAGATGTTCAGGTATCGGAGACCGGTTCAGAATACTGCCGCTCAGGTTGCTATCTGCATTTGAAGTAGAATCACTATCACTAGGTAGATCAGTGTTAAACCAGTCTTCACTGGCTTCTGATTCGGTGTCTGAGTGTCTTACTTTCTCTTTTTTTTGCGATTTTGGACAATTTTTGTATATTGTGTCTTTTTGTTTTGGAGTGGACTATTTACCTTATCTACCAGTATTCGAGAGTCGTACTTTAGTATTTGAGGTAATATGTAGTTCAGAACCCAAAGGTATATTAGGCCTTCAACAAAGGCGTGAGCAATGTTATCTAGCAATTACCAAATCATTTAAAACGATCACAAAAAACATTATTTCTAACCTTCTATCTACACAAGCATAATAATAAGTCCATTGAAAGTTGATTAAAGTAACATAATCACATGTTTTTAAATTGATGATATTTCTAAAATGGAAGAAGTTGAGATTGCAGTTTGAGTGCATACTCAAGTTCACTTGAGCTCAAATACCTGTTTCACATTTCAAATTATTATTTATGTATGGTTTGTGGAAATGGGACGAGTGGTATCAATTTTATAGCTTATAAATTTTATCGTATTAAAGCTGTGACAAAATTAATTGAATTATTATACCAATTTCTATAGATTACATTTTCTATCAAAATCTTGTGGATGATTAACAGATTCAACCTTCTTATCTTCCTATTCAACGGAACTATGAACTAAAATATTTCATAAGAATAGTTTTAGAATTGGATAGAAAACTATACAAGTATTTTTTTTTAAATTCTGCGTAAATTGAACGTTTTAACTCAACATGCTTTGTGAATAAAAAAACCCCAGTACTTTAGCTTTGTACTTGAAATTTCAAGACTTACACATTTATTCGGATATAAAACACACAACAATTGTAACCAAACATGTAAAATACACGAAATTGTCTTGTGTGTCGATTCTGGTGGCTAAAGCAGACATCTGACGTTGTTTCCATACATCGAAATTGAAATCATCCAGGCAAATGTATACGCTTCCATCGTCATTTCCATAGTCGTCAATGAAATACATAATTATTGTCCCCAAGTATCAGGTCATGGGAGATAACTCTAATCTGGTCATTGTCCATAAAGTCCACTTCTGAGTTGTCAAGTTCTACCTACATAAAAAGTGCAATTATACATTAATAATATATTTATGATTAAATTTACTATAATCTTAGTTCTATGGATAGTTAAAAACGGGTTTCTCTCTGAAACTTACTAGAATGCTTTTTTAGGGTTTTAATGTATAAAGGTTTCAGGAAGAGAACCCCCGTATCCCCATCAACAGGGAACACCGTCTCCAACACTGGTTTCTTTTATTCTAGAAATTTGAGTAGAAAAATGTCGGCTTTAAACATCTATATTCGTGCTTGATATCAGTGAAACTACTTCTTAAAAACATTTGAATGCACTTTACTTTATACCGTTATTCATCAGATTTGTTTTTATGTATAACGGCTCTTTATCAAGTAAACATCAACAATTCGCCTTGTGGCAGCAAATCAATATTACAGAAACAGAAAGAATGATATATGTCATTACATAACTCTAATAAAAAGAGCTTTATAAGACTGCAACACAATCAGTTCGTATTTAACATATCATCCTAAAATATCAGACTAAAAGCGGCATAAACAATATCTGAAGATATTTATTTTACAAAAGAAAACAAGAAAAAAACTTGTTAACGTATGACATATATTATCGTGAATTCTCATGGCTTTCAATGCATTTGTATCCCTCTTAAATTTAATAAATCGTGTTTTAAATCTATATTGAATTCACTGATCAGTGTTTTTAAAACGTAAATTGGCTGCTCTACTGACGGAAATGATCGTTATGCCCGATTCAATCCTATATGATCGGCCAATTCCGCCATCCTGCAGTATTTGAATGGTAAAGATATAAATGCATATATTGCCAAATGTTTCTTTCCCACTTTATTGGACAATTCTTTTTTATTTGAGAAGCCATTCATGGAGTACTGTAGAAAAGAAAAAAGTGTTGCTAGGGAAAAAATCGAAAAAAATAATTCTTGTTACGGAATTCAATCCCGCCCGGATCGCCCGAGTCATAACTCATAGCTGTTACCACTAAACCATGCAAGACTATACCATACTCGGTCGTTCGAATCTTTAAACCTAATCGATTAACGACCGTTTACGGATTAAAGTAAAATTTTATACTACAATTATACCAGGCTTATTAGTGAATTAAAAGGGTAGACTTCTGGTGGTGCAGCTTTAAATGTGCTGTTTCTGTAATAGCAAGACAGCAGCGTGGTCTAATGGTAGGGTGTCCGCCTCGCATTCGGAAGGTCGAGGATTTGATCCCCGGCCGGGTCATACCAAAGACTTTAATAATGGTACTAGAAGCTTCCTCGCTTGACGCTAAGCATTTAGAGGAGAGTTCTAGGTCTGGTCGTCCCAGTTCACTATAATGTGACTGGGTGGGGTATTATACCATGTGTCTTATATGCCTTATATCACAATAAACTTTATTGACCTTCCGTTTGTAAAATTGTATGGCTAAGAGTGTTTTCAAAGTTGGTCTGTAAATGTGTTATGGGTTAAAGGTGACAGTGTACTACTATGGCAATACTTAAAAACAAACACGTGGTTTGACAAATAGTACTTTTACTTCTAGCAACAGATAGCAAGTGGTTAGCGATATACCAGAGTCTTCTCTCCGTATATATCAGACAGCCAAATCCCCAGTTTATGAACTTTCCCACATCACGTTAAATATATTTCATTGTGACTTTAATGGAGTTCCTGATTTTGTAATTGGTACACTCGAGCTTTCATTATCTCCCTTAAAAGCACGAACAAAGGTCGTGCGTTCACTTGTTTGGCTACTTTGAGTATGACTGTTCATTTAATTTCGACCTGTGCCTGTACATGTGAAACAGGGGGGCACAACAATTATTAAATCATCGTACCCTTCAACGATATACACCATGTGTATACATCAAGTCATTTCTAGTTAAAGACGGAGGACATGACCAGGAATGGTGACGCACACACTTTTACCTATATTAATTACAGTTACACTGCAAACTTAATTCAATATGCAGTAGAAAAAGGTTAAATGATATTTAAGAGTCATGACCTATAAGTCCGATAATTGTAGGATCAAATATTTAATACTGATGATTTAAATGCTATCATATAAATTAAGCTATTTCTTCATCTTCACTTTTTGTTCAGAAACATATGTTCTTTTCTGCTTATGAAATGCGTGTTTTACGGTCATAATGTAAAGCGTCCCGCGATAAATGTATTATGAAGCAAATTTGACTTTCAAATATTTCTGTCTTTACCTATAATATATCATACCATGTTAAATAACAAAATGATTGTCTTTGTGTGCATGATGTAAATATTTAATCTTTAATTAGCAAAAGTTAACATATTACCATTATTTGTTAAATCTACGATTTATATTTTGTTAAAATTTCAAATATGCCAACTTAACTATATCAATCAACTCAATATGTTCAAAGCAGGAAATTGTATTATTTGTTTAATCACTATTAATTATCACTTCCCCTTTGACATATGGTTTTACACCTTGATGAGAAGGAAGTCTTTGATGCCATGTTCACACCTTCAAAGTCAAACAATAAATTTGTTGGTATATACAGAACATAAACATTAAAATAAAAACATTAATATAATTTAGCAATTTAGTATAGCTTTGTGCAAGAAGATAGGAAAAACTTTGTGTTACAACTTTGTGATTCAAAAATAATTTAATAACTTCGTGACAAACATAACTTTGTGACAACTGTGTGACTTCAGAATTATAATATAAAACTTTGTGAATATTTCTTTAGTAAAAACTTTGTGATCCATAAACAGAACTTTGTGATTTTAAAGGCAGTGAATTGGAAAGTAAGGACTTTGTGAACTAAGTGAATATCTAGAGTCAAATAAGGACTTCAAGTTCATAATTAATTTAACTTAGTGATCATCTGATACCTGATATTTCTTTGTGTAACTTTATAACTTTCTTTGTGAATAATACATAACAGCCTGTGCATACTTTTGTAAATATCATACTTTACGTTTTAAAAATCTTATTAAAAATCGTTAACTTTCAATCGGCATTTTGTTCATATCTACGACAACCACACATCATGGATTACTACTGTCCCAACGTTATGAGAAGTGGACCATTTTTCCCTCATAATAAATGCAACAACAACAACTATCCTAAATACGATTAAACACCAACAAATTATCATAGACGAGGCAATCGGCACGGTCGTCGTGTCGATTGTTTTTTTATTGGCATGACGGAAACATTTTGAATTACATAGCACATGAGTTTTGAGAAATACCGAATTGATTAGATAAGACGTGAAAGGAGTAAACAAAAGGAAAATAGACAAGACATTACAATACATGCAACCGGTATTATACAACACGCAGCAGAAAAGACATCACTTGACAATCGCTCTGACAATACCAGGGATGCTGCCATATGAAAACATCAGAATAACACGAATTGTCCAAGGCTTAACAGGCATTTTAGTCATACATCGCTGGCATGCGCTTTATTAAGAGCAATAACTATCTGGTAAACTGTACAGCTGCAGTTAGTTTTTTTATTGGAAACAAATTATGAATTACAATATGTCCTCCAAACAAACATATGCAATCTTTTATTCAGAACATTCAATTTTAAATACAGCAAAATAACTAAATCACAAGCGTTTAAAATATATAGTTTTATTTTCATGGAAACTATTAGGTTATGTGCGTAGCAACTTTCAGTACCTGCATTCCGGAATATGTAAAAAAATCTTATTGGTGTATTATATAACAATGTAGAAATAGCCTCAATTTTCGAAAGTTTTTTAGATGCTTTGAAAAATCCATTAAAAGACTGACTTGTGTTATGTCCCCATCAAACATGTCCAAATTATTTTAGGACCAACTTGTTAACATCCGAATGGAAGCTCGAGCCAGCCTCGAGAGAATAAGAGAATAAAGGTGGAAACTCTCTATAAAGAGAAAGGAAACAGGACAACACAATCAATCCATTAAGTATATGTTATAACACTCACGTGTAATAAAACCTTGAACGTCTTTGACTGGATGCCTATTCACCCGGCCTTTGTATAAATTCGCGTATTTATACAACTTCAGAATTTTATTAAAGGCTCATTAAACTTCCGAAACGGTCGTTTTTAGTTTTAATTTAAGTAAGTTTTAGTCTTCCAGATTATATAATACATGTTTATTTGATCACTGAGAAACTTTGCAAACGAAAAAATGAATATAAAGCACATTGTTTAGGTACATAATTAAGAACGGATTTAGTTTACATATTAATGTTCGTCCCTTTCCGATAAACACCTGCTGCAGAAAACGGGTAGTTAGGAAGTTTGTTTGGAAACGCGTCGGGCGGAAATTAAATAACCGCTTGCGGTAAGATAGTTTTTAAATAACATCCATTTTATTCCGCTCAGTGTATTAATGGACTGGAACTCACGAGCTAATTTATTGCACGGGAACGACGAATCGTTCATATAAAATTAAAAATAAAATTAGTTTTTTAATGACTGTACTAAACAAACAACCCTTGGTAGCTTCTTGATAAGTGGATCGTGACGTATCAACAGGCGACAGTATCAAGTGTATATGCAAGTGTGGACCTGAACAAGTGCTACCAGGCCAAACTAGTGTGCGATACTCATTGTTTTCAAGTGGGTATAAATAATGCTTACTACGCTCGATACAGTTTTATTGCAGACATCAATATTTATTATTTAAAACAATAGAAAACCTAATATTGATGCATAATGTTAGCACAACTTTTCTAATCATGTTAATGAATCCCTTGTTTAACGGTCTTAATTCTCACACTACCACTGCAGTTCCCTTATCTAAAATAATAAACTGGTACGTCACTTAGATATAATTTATAACACTTATTATGCCCCAACTGTGTAATACAAATCTTGAGAGAGTACAGAAGTCTTATGTTCTACCATTGTATTATGTATTTCTATTTTCTAAATCTTCTTTGTCTTATCTGAGAATCTGGATAATGTGCGCATCAAAATGCATGCAGTCATTTGTGTACTCCCGAACATTTGCGGAGGTAAGTGGGCAAGCAACCGGGTCACTATGCACTATGGAATTACAAAAATGTAAACAAAAGTTAAAAGCTCGGTCCGCTCGTTTAAGAAAAACAAATTTTTATTGAAGTTATTTATTTTCTCTCTTTCAAAAAACAAGTCACTAAGGGGTCTACAGGAATGGAATGGTTTTCGTAATACTATAAACACATTTATTTGCAGTACTTTCTGTTATTATCAAAATGTATGCACTTTGGAAATTTAATGAGGCTTTAAACTCGTCAAAGAAAAGTTTTAATGAGTGTGCTTGGCGAGTATGTTTAATGTTGTTGTTTAATATATGTTTAGTCGAATCGAGAAATGTATATTTAGCTAGAATTACTTTAGGCCAGCCTTACACATCTCGTTATGGTTATTCGGCCTATGAAGGTGGGTCTGCATATATGTCCTTGTGCAAATAACTAATTTGAGTTTTTATCTGTACCAGGGAAATGTGATCAATAGAATCTAACACATGCTGTCAACTCATACAGAAATTCATTAAACTCTTCCAGGAAAAATGCCTTTTCCTGAATTCTTTAAATAAAATTCTGTATGAAATGACGAGTGCCAGATCCTATCAATCTCAACATAATCTTGAAAATGCTGGAAAATGTCCGAATATATGCTTACACCCCTCCAGCACCCTTTCCTGCCAATAAAAAGCAATATCGACATTACTTTTGTGCGGATGAGGACAATAATGGGCATGACCGTCGTGCGGATAAAGATAATAATGAGCATACTGTTGTGCGGATGGGGAAAATAATGGGCATGACAGTCGTGCCAATAGACATTTCCTTTTTCATGTCACGTAACAGATCTTCGGATTTCTTAAATCAATCACGAATACAACTGTTTATAGACGACCTATTTAAACTCATATTTCTAAAGTCACGCGTGTAGTTGTAAAAAATCGGACCGGTTTCTTCAGTTTACGTAGGTTTCTTTCAGACTAGGTGGATTATTTCGCGGACATAAAATGTATAGGCGAGTCCTCTTTAACCCAACAGTGATCCATATAAATCAATAACTGTTTATTGTTAAGTTATTTGTCCCAGAGCCACTGATTATGTTCCACTATTAAAGTATGGTTAGTACTTCCCGAAGACATTATTTCAGATGACATTGACCTCTACAAATAATTACCTTGACTTACAGAATATCAATGCTTTGTGTTAAACGCCGTTCATTGAAAATATTTGCCTAAGAGTCAGCAAATTGTTTTCATAGTTGTGTAGTCGGTTGAGGTAATGCTAGAGTTTTTATGGTTCCATTTTGCTATAAACCGATATAGATGAGACATTATTTGGCATTCTTTTGTTAGTAGCAATGCTGCTTTAAACAGGTACTTCGGGCAAGCAAATGTTTACAGTCGTCGAATTAACAGTTAACGTGTCGAAGGGGGTATTTTACTGTAAAATCAAAATAGCATTACTGAAATGTGTTGGTTTTAGAAACAATAGCGGAAATGAACATCGTAAGCATAACATATATACAATTTAAAATTACAACTATTTTATTTTCAGACAAATATGTGGGCAAGGCACGGATTTTACCTGGCCTTTGGTGTAAAATATGTTAGTGTCGTGATCAATGCGAGCGTAAATGACACGTTTCCGCTTCCTGACAACAACTACTCACACTGCCTATACTCAAACATCTGCACCAGGAACGCATCAATTTCACACGAGTACCGAAACCAAAGAATATGCGGGTCGTGCAGTTATGCTTCGGACTGTGGTCTCCATATGAACTGCTGCGATGATAGACTAGACAAGTTTAGGCTAGTTGAGATATAGCAGATGAGTTGTGTCAAGCCATATCCTAGCGAATCAAGAAGAGGTGTGTTGTTACAGTATTACATGATCGATAAATGTATGAATGAGAACGTCAGCAGTCTATATATTTGTAAGTTGTCCAAAGACGGAACTTACTTGGTAGAAAACCTTGCCTCTGTTTCATCGCTTAAAACAAAGTTGGTATACTTTAACTCGGCTAGCGACTTGAAAATAGACAGTGATTTGTCCTAATCAAGTTATAACATATAGTCCAAATTCTAAGCTGTGATACCTTTTAAGGGAAGGAAAGTCCTGTGATAAAACGTATATCCCCCCCGGAAACAGGAGACTGGAGTAAAAAAATCATGCCCATACGTTCATAGATGATGTCACGTGTGATTCAACAAATAAAATGCTAGGAGAACGATGCCGAAACATTTATCTATGATTTATATATAACCATCGTGGTAACAATTTTGTCGGTGCATTTTATAAAAACGTTTACTGTGCAATGTGTGCAGGCATTTCTGAAATACGAACGCTGTGTGGAAGAAATGAACAATATACGACTGGTTATGATAAGGACTCTTCGCCAAACTAATTGAAAGTTCATCCGATCTAATTAAATTAGAAGCACAGTTGGTTAACCAACATTGGCCATCAAAGCTTGAAGGTGAACAGTTCTCACCTAACGTTGTCGTGCATCCATTTAAGGTAGGTGTGTTTTGATGGAATGCGTATATTATTATTAAACTAGTTACACATTTCACTATATCACTATAACATAATACATTTCAGTTTAGTAAATGTGATATTGGCGATGGGGCCAATATGGACTTTCATCATAACATCGATGAGTACAAACGATACTGTACAAAAATTGTTTAATAACAATTTACGATCATCTGATTTCTTGAATTTTTGTGATCAACCTGTGTCCGTCTTCCGTTCGTCTTTAACTATTATGACGATATAGTTATCTTTATTATTGGATCTTGATCAAACTTACAGTCTTACAACCATTAGATCCCTGTTGCTTTCATGAACCAGTCATATTCTCCAGATGTCACCACCGTGTTTTGCTGACAATTCATACCCAGGATAGTACATAGTTTAGTACGAAGAGTTAAATTCCTTAACGTCCGATTGAACTTTGATAATCTTCGTCGCTTGTCTTTATATATATATTAGGTTGATCATAACATATTTATTAATTTTGGTGTCCATTCATTCGGGTGAATTCAACGCAACTCATTGTTCTTATAAATATTGATTGAATATTTAGCGTCATTTTTATGCCATCGAGGGCTAACAGACGATCAGTTAACATAACCACTGTTTCCTGGGATTAACCAGTACTCGAGCACACTCCGTCTCCGCAAGTAACTGATAACTTTCCCACTTGAATCAGTGGTGAGAGACGAATGATAATGAGACGCAATGTCGTATATCAATCATCACGGAGACTGTTGCCGGGCGGGGGATTCGAACTCACGACCCCTGGATTGATAGTCATACGCGTAACCGACTGAGCTTATCATTCACATGCCAATTAGCTCCTTGGAAGAAAAGTCATCATCATGTGAAGGAGCTGCATACCAGCTGACGTCTGAAGATGGGCAAAGCACAGCGAAGATGGAGATCGAAACTCTACGCTCATCCCAAGAGGAGACTGATTCCAGAGTAGTTCTGTACTGCATGTATGGAAATGACAAGGGATACGAGTACATCCGGATCAAAAGTCCAGACAGCGATGTATTCTTCATCCTACTGCACTACGCCCTCACATTGCCAAAGGTAGTGATTCTATTTGACACTGGCACTGGAAATAAGCAGCGACTGATCAACATCACCGAACTGGCAGAGGGCTATACACAGAACCACTGCACAGCACTTATGTGTCTCCATGCATACACTAGATGTGACACTACCAGCGCATTCAAAGGAATAGGAAAGATCAAGCCACTGAAAACTCTCCAGAAAACTCCAAAGTTTGCTGCTGTACTCTGCAGGTTGGGGAAAACTTGGGACATAACCGAAGACCTCCTTGATGAACTGGATGAATTCACGTGTGCTATATATGGTCGTGCTAGAGTGCACAAGGTTAATGAGCTGCGATACATCCGCATACAGGAGCTGTGTGTCAAGGAAGACCAACCCCACCCTTAAAGAATGTGGACCTGGGATCACTTCCACCATGCAGAAGACGTCTGGAGCAGCACGTAAGACGTGTCAACTATCAGGTTGGAATCTGGAAGAGGGCCCACATTGCTGAACCAGATATTCCAGATGTGAAGGTTGACCATGGATGGGAGGTCAAGGATGGAAAGCTGGAGCCACTGTGGTACACAGGAGATGTTCTGCCACAGGAGCTCATCGACAGCGCTGGCGAACCACTGCAGTCTGACGACGATGTGGATTCAAATGACTCGGAAACTTTATACCAGCTGACAGATGTGCTAGATCAGTTTAGTGTACAAAGCAGTGGTGAAAGCACAGACAGTGATCTGGATTGACAATATGTACCCTCGAATGACATAAACTCTGTGTTTGTTAGATATTTAGACACACAGAAACGGCAATTATTGTTGTTATGACTGTTGATATTTGAACAGTTGTGATACACAGGATATGAACAAAATAGCTTGTGGTCATTCAGCTCAATAGTGTGAATAAAACATTTCTGAATCATGACTAAGATTGTTTGCTTTCTGGAAAAGATTTGACCAAAAAAAAAGACAATTATTTTGTGTAAAATTGAAATTTTGACCTCAAAATCGACATAAATTCATTTTTGTTCGAAATGAATCTATTCATAGTAGTTTGTTTTGTTAACAGATCTGTTTGTTATTCTATTGCGGTCATTTTGATACCTCATTTGTTAAATTTGATCTAATAATAACGATTTTATGATTTTTTTCACATTTTGGTTAAATTTCACTATGGCGGCCATCTTGATGACGTCATAACCGAAGTTCGTCCCAACTTACGCAATGTTAACATTATTTTCGTGATCATGGCGTCATGGGGCTTCAGAAAAAAATATTGGTTCGGAGGTTTGGGGGGGGGTGTGCACGGTGGACCATTCTAGCTCCCGGACTATATCAGTTGATGTTATTCATTGTTGACTTGTGGTGTTACTGAATAAGTTGGTACCTCTTACATTTGTCACTTTTTGCAAATTTAAGTGAATCTATTCTTAACCCCGTGATACGTTTTAGAAATTCAAATATAAGTAAACAAATAAAAAACAAGTAACACGTATTCAAGGTTATATTTATATATATATGTTTCATAAGTAGAAAGAATGTCGCCACATCCATTGCCCAGAGAGTATGACTGGAATCGAGGGGGGCATGCACCTACTTTACAAAACGGTGGTCAGTTACCAATTACGAGAAACAGATAGAAATAAAACCCTCTCCTGGTACCACGTTGATGGCGTCCATCGTGACTCCACTTAGTGCAGCAAATCATGACAATCCAAAAATGTGGATTCATGCATCATGCATAGATAAAAATGTTAAATCAATGCAAGTATTCAAACGAGTAAGTAACATAAACGATCGAAATACAGAGGCTATTGACTCATTTGTTACCAGAATGTTCATGAATAAAAAACACGGATTTAATCCTTCGGTCGTCATACCTCGTCTGCATGAATGTTTCCATGAAAATTGGATGCTCCAATTTGAAAGAGATGTTTATATTTTCACTGCGGAGCTGTATATCTTCAGTGAGTTCGTACAGGATGGTTATTCCTCATCAGTTGTTGACGGAAAGTATATTACTCTTCCTAAACTGTATGGAACAATAGCAAATGGACTCATACAGATGGCAAAATTTACGCAAAGGTTTACATTTGTTATGACGAAACTCCATTTTTGTGGAAAGGTTATCAAAGTCTTATTACAGAAACAGCACATTTAAAGCTGTACCACCAGAAATTCTACCCTTTTACTTTAATAATAAACCTGGAATACACAAACTTTAATCTCCACTTGAAAAAACATTCAAACTACAATCTCAACTTGGACATGCACTCAAACTACAATATCTATTTGAGCATGGGCTAAAACTACAATGCCGACTTGAAAAAAATCTCACTCTTCAATCTCAAATTGAAAAACACTCTCACTACTGTCTCAACTTTAATATGCACTCAAACAGCAGTCTCAACTTGAATATGTTCTCAAACTACAATATCTACTTGAGCATGTACTCAAATTACAATATCTACTTGAGCAAAACTAATAATCAACTAACTTGAATAAATACTAAATATATGCACTTAAACTACAAATCCATCTTAAGCATGGACTGAAACTACAATCTCAACTTGAATATGAATACTCAACTAATGTGTGCATTTAAGCTCCTATCGCACTATTCGGGTATGCCTTCAAACTCTTATCTCAATAAAAGTATGAACTAAAATATATTATCATCTCGTTTATGCACATGAGAACGAATTAATGATTATCTATTCAGAAATAAATTCTTAAAGAAATCCAAGCAGCTTTCCGCTCACATTATTGCACATCTGACCTTATCTTTACACTACAATTTCTCATTGAAAAGGCAATTTCAGCTACAAATCGAACTACACGTTTAATGATTTCTTGGTAGCATTTCACTCCTTATGGCGTGTAGGCCTTTGAAAATAAACCTCGACGTCATACGAAATATGTACTCTAACATTAAATCATGTGTAACTGGTAAACGTACACACATCTGAATTATTCTCAAGTCTCTCCTGGGTCAAACAAGTGCAGACTTTGTCGCCTGTGATTTCTTTAATCTACCTCAATGACCTTGAATGTTAATTAGATAGAATTGGTAATGGAATTCCGATATATTTCAATGCAGGCGACGCACTTCATTTTTTAAACATTTTAATATTACTTTACGCTGACGACACTATAATCTGAAATAATGTCTATAATATCATGTACTACCAAAATTGGAAACTAAAGATTATCTACTCTAAGTCCAATATTTTAAACAAACAAGCCCTGTAAATATTCCTTCACAATAAACTGTCAACTTATCGACTTCGTCAAAGAATATGCATAATACGGTGTTTTTCTACTTCTGGAAGTTTCCTTTCATGTAGAAAACGTGATGTAAGTTAGGACAATAAGACACTGTACAAACTTGACAAAAGAATAAACATCATTGACATACTTATAGACCTATACGTACTCTTCGATCATACTATTCTGCCTATATTATCACATGGAAGTGATTGCTGGGGCTTTGGAAACCTAGACATGATCGAGCAGGTACACACCATTTTCTTACGCCAAATTACCAAGGTCTTGGGATCGCCAATATGTTACCATTTCTTTTATAGTTTGGGTAAAAATATGTTCCGGAGTTGAAAGGTATTACATTAAAAACAAAATATTTTAGTTTTTAACTTGGTTCTCCATGTAAACCCCAAGAACTTTCTAAGTTGTGAAAAAAAGGTATATGATGATTCGCACTTTTAGATTGCTACTGAAAAACATACGATAACTTATTCATTTGTGCAATTAAAAGGCTCATAAACACGTCTGTGCTGTGTGAAACCAATTGCACGAAGTTGGTCTATAAACGTATACTTTACGTTGGAACATCATAAACACCACGCAGTAGGCAATGAAATTTTTAATGAAATTCTAAAATTGTACTCACTAAAAATTAAAACCAAAAAATGAAAATTTGAATGTGTTCGATCTGAATTTAAATATAAATATCATCTAACATTTCCTATTGGCTCTCGTTTCAGCTTAATATATGCGCCTTTTGTCATCATAATTTCTGGCGACGGAATTGGTTTATCACTTTCTTAATAATTGTTGCGCTACAAAATATTATTTAATTGTATTCAGTTTACTTATTTTAATTGTAACACTGTTATACAGGTTATATTTAGTATAAACCAATGAATAAACATAGTGTTGTTGATACCGTCTAAAGTGTTCGCTTTTTCTTTCTCAATATTGGCGCTTTCAATAGATTCCTCGGCATTCTCTAATTAACATATGGCTTTAGCGTTTTGTTTATACTATTCTTCATTGCTTTTTCTTTTACACATAGGAATTTCCCGTCTTGAAAAATCATATTACTGATCTTGATTTGCTTTCTGTGGCCAAGGAAGAATGTTTCATGTGTCGTACCGTGATTTAGTTCCTTCGAAGTTTCCTTAAGGACGATTGCTATTGTTTCTAATGCGCTCCAGTTCTGCGCACAAAGGGAAACAACTTTGTCGAGATCAGCCAGTGTCACTACATATTATTATAACTGACCCTATTTCAGATTACACGCTCATTACGGATACGCATGAAATTGGTCTCTAATATATTGTGTTCAATGTATGAAATATGCATACTGGTATAAAATAATTGTTTATAGCAATTTAACCTAGATATTTATTATAATAGAAATCTTCATATTCATACAAATATGCATGCATTTGTGTATCAGTTTTAATTAAATACTAGGTGTAAACAATTTTAAATATTGGTTTTGCATTGCTTGTTAAATCTATATTTGTTCGCCAAATGTCGAGGACGGGTATGTTTATGAGGAGGTTATACCAACAAATCTGTACGGTAACGTGTGTTTTTTTTATTTCTGATATTGCATGAACATACATTAAACTTAAATACTAGAAAGTTTCATGAAATTCTATCCATAGGAAAAATATGACATAATATTATTATAGCAATCGTCTTTAATATTATATGCATATCATCATCTTTATTTTATCTAAAAAAAATACTGAAGGTTTACGGACCCTGAAAAATCTTTTTTTTTCGGGTTATATCGGTACATTTCGTAAGGTCACGTTACCGACCATGTGACCATGATAAACGACCACGTGATCTTGATTTTGAGCTGATTTAAAGATGGCTGAACAAACGCGCGATCGACGAGGCAAAAAAGAGAAGACTCCTCATAAAAGTGAAACATCATACGACCTGAGAGTAGAGCACAGCTACGTTACAACTGATTTAGTGGAGGTAGAGAGTTCTACCCAATCTAGGACTGTAAATGACACCTGGAAAGAAGGCAGGCGTGTTGTGGAGTTCGCCGTGTTGTTGGAGGGGCTGAAATTTTGTAAATTGTGTCGACTTGGGCCTATTCCCTTATCCATGGAGAATGTTATTGGTGAATTAAAGAAAGGATTAGGAGGATATTTGTATGTGAAATGCTTGAACACTGATTGCGGTCACGTGAACTGTGCTGCGTATGGAAAATTGGTGAAAGTCAGTAAACAGGATGCGTCGAGTTTTGCTGTCAACACAAAGCTTGGAACAGGTAACTGGTTTTAAATGTAATTCTCTTGAATAAATAAGTTATTGAATTGAAACTGAATCTCCACTATTGATTTATATTGGTTCAATTAGCGAATTATTGTGATTTCACGCAAACTTTTACTTACATCTTCGTACACAAGTCATTTCGTACCCAGCAAAAACAGGTCAGTTCGTACCCGAATTTGGGGACATTTCATACCCAAATCTCAAGTCTAATGCCTTAGTAATGTTTGTGTTGATTTGTGTATAAAACATACGTGAATTTTTATAGAAATTCTGTCAACCGTTTATGTAGTTACTGATAAAAAATCACTCAAAAGCTCAAAGTGGAATATCATACTGTTACAAATGCATTCAATACTCCAACCATTTCACATTAATATTGTGTTTTATGCATTAGCTATAAAATTTGTGTTAATTTACCACAGTTTGAAATTTATGTTAAAATATCAGCCAACATAATTCATACACATTTAATTACTATGAATGGAATTCATCGCAGTATAGGCAATAAAATAGCCCATTGGATACACTCTTTGTGTTTTGTGAAAGCTCTTACCTTGTTAGTATCCATGCTATCATGATTTTCTATCTTTTTAAAGGGACTTAGCTGTGTGTGAGAGTTTGAAAGCAAAGGAGTCAGCATACTTTCTTATAAAGGACATTGGAGTTTCTATTCTTCCAGAGGCATCTCCAATACATGAGTAAGTTAAAAAGTTACATCTTACTGACTTTAACCCTAAGCATGCTAAATTTCTATAAGGACTGTAAGGATGTGCAGGCTGATCTTGGTCTGCACTGGTCAGTCGCAAATGCAGAATCACTTGGTTCCAGCAGGCTAAGAGTTTTTCTCTCATATCTGTTTTGAACTACAAGACAAAACTTCTGTACACTCCAAATCTAATTTGCACATGTATATGAATGTGGAGAAAAATATTTTTGAATGAGCATAAGTTCTGACTCTATTTGTTTACCTTGTTTTCCTCTGGCCTTTCCAGGGAAATGATATTGCCAAGTTGCAATAAAGACATCAATTGGGCAGATGACAATCTGAGTCCACAATCCTCGCAAATGAAAGTTAATAAGAAAAGGTAGGTAACTGTTACATATGTTCATTGCAAGTACATTGTTTACATTTCAGTGAAAGGTACACACACCTTGAACAAAAGGCTTCATGGTGTAAATCTCTAAAACTTTCACATTGCACTGTAGGTCTACAGATTAAGTTTATACACCAGTTTTCATTTTGTCAAAAATATCTTTAACCATTGGGCATCAGATCCACACATTGCATATGTTTGATAAAGACTTAGGCCTTGTTCTTTTCATGCATGTTCAGACATATCAATTAAGATATTGAAACCATTCTATTTATTCATCTTTTTATTACAGAACACTGAGATTTGTTGTTCATGGACACAATCAAAGCAAAGCTAAGAAGAGTCTGGTTAAGAAGTTCCCATGTAAAACACGCTCTGGTATATCTTGCGCTGTTGACACTGCCTGGCAAAAACGAGGCTTTGATAGTCTCACTTGTAAGTGAAAATTGATAGTCATGTATATGTGTAAATAGTCATAAAAAGTTAAACTTTACATAAAGATCACCTCCACAGTAAGGTCATCTTGCAGAAAACATTATAATTAGTTGCACATGCTTAATACATGTACGTATAAATGTAAGCTAGTACAAAGCCAAATAGTGTCTGTCCATTGCTTGTATAAATATAGGCTGTATGGTCTTTCAAACATACATGTTTGAAAGTCTTTTCACTACATTGTGAAACATGATACTGGCTTTTCAAGTCATGTGTTTTACCTGTAAATCAAAATCACTGTAACTAAGAATGGAAAACTAGGGTTACAATGGGCGTCTGTTTTAAAACTGTATACATTGTAAACTATCCCTGAAGAAATGCTGTCCCAAAATGTCTTAATCTTACTTCATATCTTGTTTATTTACAGCACATGCCTTTTTCATGAGCAAGGCTAAGTATGGAAAGAAAGTATTGAAGGCTATTGTGAAACATCGAACATGCGGAACGTGCAAATGGTGGAAAAGAAACAGGGGAGGTCAACTAGTACGTCAACACCGTTGTGTTCATAACCATAGTTGGAGTGCCAGAATGATGGAGAGTGTTAGTGGAGAACAGGGTGTAATGGACTTGGCCAAAGAAGGAGAACCAGTGGAGTATTTAGAGGATGATGGGGACAATACTTTAAAAGCCAGACTCAGGACAAACCAGAATATCAATATGAAAAAGAGATTTGATAGGAACCATGTAGTGAAGAATGTGGGTAAACACTTGTACCAGTTGCAAGCCTCAAAGAAAGTTCGTCTCAGTAAAGTTGTAATAAACCACATTCAGAAATGTCTCAAATATGCCTTTGCCAAAAACCAAGGCAACAAAGAAGATCTGGAACAAAATCTAAGGGCAATAATACCCCATCAGTTTAGAGACCACAGCTTGTGCTACCCGAAATTTTGTGGCTACAAGAGAGACTCTAGTGTAAAGTATATTCACCGTAGTCTACCATACAAAGGCCCCATTAAAGATGAAACTGGTCAGTTGTGAGAAGAGCTAGACAAAGTCTTTGGCAATGCAGCACCGTACTCTGACTTGGGTTCTTCACAACAGTGTGAACACGCTAACAGAGAGGTGGCAATCAGGGGTCTAAATCACTCCACTATGGTAATTCTGAGTCCTTAGACTTTCGAGTTCAGGCGACAGCAGCTTTCATCAATGAAGGAAGAAGCTATATCAGCCAGGTAATCAACAGTAGGTTTTTACACGTTTACTTGTTAGTTTGGTTTTTTATCATTTAGGGTTGGATCTCACTTGGACATAAAATACCTTTTACACAAAACAAATATCTTTAATCTAGATGACTTTCTGTAAAAGTGTCACAAAATTATAAAAACAACTGTCTTATCAAACTAGTGTCATCGGTACCTGTTTTGATATCCAATCCTATGTTATTTTGTTAGCTTTTTACTGTTTGTTTTATAAATCTTCAAATCTTAAGTTATATGCTATCATGTAACAAAACGGTTTTGTAAATGAAATAATATCTTGTATTAGAACTGTAACTGAAGTTGAAATGCCAATACACAGAATAAGGTTTTTTTTATGAAATTTATTCTCTCTTACAAGATAATAATTTTTGTGTACATTATACTGTAGCTATCAGTTGATATCAAATACCAAAATCAGAAGATTCAATCCTGTTAATCACAACCATGAAAAGACATTGCAACCAGCATAGAGCTTGATCAGACTGCACAGAGTTATGGCTATACTGTCAGCTGCTTTACCATACAGAAAGTTGTCTTGATATTCCTAAAATATACAGTGAACTCTTCCAAATTCCAAGCAAGCCAAGTCCATCACATACATGTAGTAGGTTAAGGGTCAATTTTTATTCAGTAAGTACTTTTCTGTCTAAAAGATTTTGCTACGATTTTTTGTTTCTTATGTTTGTTATTCATTTGATGTTTACAGTTCATGTTGGTATCATTTGTTTGATTTACAGTTACATAGTTTGGATATGTTCTTGCCCTGTTACAAGCATATGGTGTCTTCTATAAGTAAGTACTGTTCAAATTTTATCTTTATATGTTATCATTGTATTTTATTACTAGTAACATAAATTATATACATTTAGAACACAGCCAAGTGGCTGAGTGATGTATCTTTAACTAAGTGAATAATTTATTAAATACTACCTAAATAATAGTCAAAGTTTTGTCAATTTTTTATATATCATTAAAAAAAGCATCAAAAACATTGGCATCAGACCTTTGTCATATTGGCAAGTGCTATTTAGCATCAGTCAAGACTTTCAAGTGTTATGAATTATTACATTGAACAATATAAAAGTAATGGTGGCCCATCTTGCCACAGCAACTTACTACATTATAACATAGACTGCCAACCAAACCTTCATAAGATCTGTCAAATTATCTTAATTAGTTATGTATGAAATTGTCAAAGCTTACACACTTTTAACTATGTCAGGCTCATGAAGATGGTGGCCTTTCCCCGGGTTTCCACACACAAACGTATTCGAAGAAGTGCATGGATGAGCGAAAACGTAGAATGGAACGATCAAGTCTTCCTTCTTCAAAGCGTCGCAGACTTATATTGAAACAAGAGAGATGTATAAGTAAAGAAGCTACTGAAGTTCTAGAAGGTGCAACATATCAGTCAGGTTAGCTGTTTACTTGTATAAATATGTGATGCTTAGAAGTAAACAAACCAAAATAGCTATTGTCAACGGCTTCCTTTGCTTCTTTCGAGGTTGTTATAGAAGCGTTTGTAGGCTCTTTGTAAAGGATACAAGCACCTTGTATGATTGTTTTGCCTGCCCTGTTGCAAAAAGTAAATAAAGAACGAACATTCAAAGTCACTAGACAATCTTATTCACAGTGGTTTTTTGAGGTAGCTTAGTGAACTTGGTATTTATACTAGAGTGCCAAGCCATAATATGAAGATTTTGAGTTCTATCACTGGTATGGTCATAGTACTGATCAAGATCCAGGCAAAAGTTTTTGTTTTGTTATAGATAATAACATGTACTGTGTGATCACTCAACTGTGCTGAATAAGATTGAGGGAGACGCTCAATGTCGGTCGTGCGTCCGTCAACATTTTCTTAAAAATATTCTTCTTGAAAACCACTGGGCAGATTTACACCAAACTTCACAGGAATGATTTAGGTGCCCCCCTTTAAAAATTGTTTATCATGACTCCTTTGTTACTGTGCATCAAAATGACTCTTTTGCAAAGACCATACTGTTTAACAAGTTTATAAATGGACATATTTTGCTCCTTTAACATTTCAGAAATTGATCTACAGAATGAAGTAGATGTTGAGAAAATACCAAATGCTGTACCCCGTGGTGATTTCAAGCCTCTAAAACTTCAAAACTCAATGCCAACATTTATTGTTATGGACTTCGAGACTACAGATCTTAGTTAGTATATTGTATAGCTACTTCTGTTATTGCCATACTAATTTAGGCCTGTGTTTAGTTAGATACTGTACTGCTTTTCATTAACATTAGGAATGTTTTAAACTTATTACATGTAACTTGAGAATGTTGGAACATTTGTGAGATCTTATGAGATGCTTTATTGTTTATTTTAGTACGAAATTGACAAATGCCTCATTTGACTCAGATTGCTGCTAGAGCAGTAAACAGGGGTAGCGAGTTTTCAACATATGTTGCTCCTAGGCTACCTATATCAGAAGGTGCACAACAGACCACTGGTATTATCATGACAGATAGTGTTATGTATGTCTGTGGAACCAGAGTAGAAACTGTAAACATAAAATGTGCTAATGAAAATTTCATAAAATGGTTGAAAAAGTATGAAAAAGTAGTGTTAGTGGCACACAATGGGCGGAGGTTTGATTTCTCAGTGCTTCTTACTGCAGTTTCTAATGTGAATAAGTTGTAAGATTTTTTTGCCTGTGTTGTTGGTTGTTTGGATACATTAGCTATGTTTCGCAAGCCTTATTCTGGCAGAAGTAGTTACAAGCAGGGAGATCTTGTTCAAGACATTCTCAGCATACAGTATAATGCCCATGATGCTCTTGAAGATGTACGCGCTTTGGTGAAACTATTCCAACATTGTTGTACATTAGTAACTGATATTATGAAGTTCACTTTTCCTCTAAAAGCAGTGTTTCACCAGTGTCAATCTTCAAAGGAAAAGGCGAAGCATTTACCATCATTGACATGTCTGGTTGCGAATAGTGTTTGTAAACTTCCTACAGCTGAAAATATCACATCATCTGGTCTGAACCTGGAGCATCTGAGGAAAATTTATATGCGTGATGGTGAAGATGGACTGCAAAGTACATTCACAATGAAAAATAGTGAAGGACAACCAAGTGTAACCAACACAAAACGAACACTTGAGACTGTTCTTCCTAAACTTGCTGATTTCTTGCAAAAGACAGTGCATAGTTAAGACGTGCGTCTTTATACGGATCTTCGTTTTATTTGTTATATTAGATGAGTTTCAACAACTTTCCATTACAGGAAGGCAGTATATTTCTAATAATGTTACTGGATCAAGGAGATTCAATTTTACTCTTTGAAAGATTCTTATTTTTGACATTAGTCACAAAATTCAAATAATCTCAAAGACAAGGTCACGTTGTCAATACATTGCATTTTGTAGTCATGTTGTCAATACATTACCTTTTGTTAAACAAACTGTCAGATTATGATTTTCTTGTATCTGCAGATACCATGAAACATACAATAGCTAATAATTTATTTTTGCATTATAAGTTTTGTCCTTGTGAACATTTAGTGTTTTGTGCAGTTAAACTTCGAACTCTCAACCTATTTTACTTGAAACCATTTTCTTTCTACCAAATAGTTTTTGTTAATTTCTTCTGTGATGGCTGTAATTATATTGCTCATGAACAATGGAATCTAATTTTAGCCCTTATGTGCTCACCTTATTTCAATAAACAGTGGAAATTGTCTCATGTACAACTTTCATAACTCGGTAAGACTTGGGATGGCATACAGAAAAAGGCGTTTATTTGTTGTTATAGATATTGAATAAAACACATGATTTTATACTGAAAAGAATGTCTTTTCTTATCAAAGTAAGTTGTTTTATTGTATTGTATGTCTCATATTGTATCTAAGTGGAGGCTGAAGCATTATTTGATATTCTGATACAAATGCAAGATAAAAGCTGAATTTTTACATGAAATTGTCTCCCTTGAAATTTGGTACCAAAGTCATTAAACAGTGTGTTGTGAACAAAGTAGACGGTAAAAGATTTTCTTTTTTTCATATTATATCCTTTAACAATGGTAGAAAATTTGTATCTGGATTTTATATTGTGAAAATGTATAGAAAGGGTAGAAAATTCAGTCAAAAACATTGTATATTTGGACTTTACATAAAAAAGGCACAAACTACAGGGTCAATATTCTCACATATTGCATTGAATATTTTTTGTGTGTTAAGAATTGTCAAAAATGAGTAATGCAAGATAAAAAGTAAAGTCATATGAACTCAACAAGGTATATTACACCAATTTATTCCTCAATTTGGTAAAATGACACAAGATTTAGTGTAGCTAGGTATTTGCTCATTGAGGGTCTTCTCGGAAAAGTGGGGGTGTCGACTTCAAATGCACCTTTCTCAAGTTTTGATCGGTAAATTTTAATTAAAGTTTATATTTGGGCGTCTTAATGGATGCTTAACAAGAAATCATCAAGTATGTGACCATTTCCAAACATGAGTTTTAGGGTCCGTAAACCTGAAGTCATGGGATCGTGACCAGCTCGGTCAAGACAGACGCTCGTGTTGGGGAAATTTATCAAACGCTGTATTAAAATCGAGCAGTACAGCGTTGAAATGATCTCCCTCGTTAAGTCCTTACCTCGCGTCATGAAGTGTAAGTAGCAGTTGGCTTTCGGTTGTCCTTTTCTTTCTGAACACGTGCTGTCGGTCTGACAGGATGCAGTGGCTGTCGAGGTATCCCTGCGGATGATATGCTTAAACATGTTGTAACACACAGATGTGAACGGGATGAGCCTGTAATTAGCAAGGTTCCTGTGATCGGCCTTCTCAAATATAGGAATAATGTTGACTTCTCTGAGATTAGATATGACATCTCCTTGCTGCAGTGATGTCTGGTATACTAGTGTCATAGCAGGCTGCAACTCGTTTGCGCAATACTTCAGATATATTGTAGATATATGTTATGTAGGTCAGCGACGTTTTGAGTCTCAAGGTCCAACGGCAACTTCTTTACTACACGAACTGTGACACTGAATTGGTTCATGTAAGAGATTGGGATACCTTCCATGAGAGGAATGAAGGCGGTGTCCTATTCTTTACACAATTGATAAATAAAACAAATATTAAGGAAAAAGAGATTGATCTCTCTATCCATATTTTTAACGTCCAGACATTTATTTATTTATTGAAATTGATGCTATTTGTATTTCATGTATGTGTATCTTTTTAGTGCTGTTTAAGATTCTTCCTTAGTATTTTTTGATAAGCAAATTTGTTATTTCCAAAGGCAATGCATTCAAGACATATATTATGTTTTTATTCTGTTTTGAAGAACTTCGATATTGACTAGTAGTTGACTGTGCACGCACACGCGCGCGTGTTTAGTACAAAACGTTTTATAGTATTTAGTATTAAGTATTTTTAAATAATATAATAATTTGCAGGAGATAAATTTTTTCCAATATTAAACATAGTCTACAGAACATAACATATTCTGTAGAACGGACCCAGCTCTCCCTATTTGGTCCGTTAAATCAACCTATCCACGAATGATTCACAAACGTTTGTCTCATATAACTTTACTTTGATATATAATACATGTATATGATGATTTCTGTGTAATATTTACCTTTCTGTGGCTTTAGTAAATAAAATATATTGATGGTTTAGTGAAAAAAAAAATTGATACGTGTTTTGAAAATACGGGTAACAAATTCCCTCATCCGTCATTTACGAATAAACTATGTAATTTTTTTGTATAACTTAACAGGATATTACATTCGCGCATGAGCAAAAAAAATCAACACTTCTCTAGAAACTGTCAAGTCCAGTATATTTTCGAAACGAAATTGATGACTTATAGATGCACGTAACGTTTAAAAACTCAACTACAGCATATAAATGTATTGTTATAGACAACTCGGCGACTGGGCTCGAAACCAAGGCCGATGCAGTGAGAGCATTAAACCACTCGGCGGCTGGGCTCGAAACCATGACCGGCGCAGTGAGAGTCTTAGACCACTCGGCGGCCACGGAACACATTGTTATGGTTTAATTGGTAACACTGATATCAATGTTCATTTGATCCGTCTCGGTTAAAATATATGTATGGAAAAGTTTACCGGTTACAAATATAAGATGAAAAACAGACGGAAAACATCAACAGCAATTATAAACGATTACACACAATGAAGACTGAACCTTGATAACTGCAGCACTGCAGAGTTCAACAATTTCTATCTAATACTCAAAGTGTCGCCTCATACGACATATGTGAGATATGCTGCTAACACAAGCAACACGTATACGTAGTTACAAACTCACTACTTTCTTATTCTATCTCCATATTACAAATTCCGATTTTTTTTTTAATTTTATTTCCATTTTGATGAATTTGTATATAGATAACTAGATTTATTTATCTATCGTATATCCGTTGTTATAACTAAGAAGTTATTACACTGTATTTATGTTATTTATTGAATATCACAAGTACTTCCTTCTAGGTTTAATACAATGCATGAATAGAAATACCCCCGAGTGTCAAATTTCATTTCAAATTGGATGAATGTGTATATTTATAACTAGATCTAGGGCCACAAGGTAACATTGAGTAATGGTTCATGTAATTCTTTTTCTGATAACTGTATAATATCTTCGCAAACCCTTAACTTTGTTTCGGTTAAGGAAAGGGGCATAAATTATATACAAGGGAGATACAATATACAATGTTTTATTTCGTAAACATAGGCCTTCGACCCAAAATACATATCATTATTTACAGCATATACTTTGTAATATGGGTTACGTATGCATGTTATATTTGTTATTCATTTCATTTTAACATACATGACATGTAATAAGATATGTTTCTTATTTCATAAATGTCTTCCAGTTGCAGAATATTGTAAATATAATCTTTCGATACACGAGAGTTTTAGGATGTTTGGCAGAAATGATTTTCACGATCAATATTTTGATGAGGACCAGTTTCTACATTTAACAAATAACCATTCTATTCTATATAATTTTAATTCTTATAAGACACTATAATTTTTACAACATGGCGTAACATACTTGAAAACTGTATCACATAACAGTGTTGATATATTTACAAATACATATTGAGGAATATTGAAACACAATCTGTTTAACAATACATTTTTTTATAAATGAAAGGCCGGTCCTAATCTTAAAGCCTTAAACACTATCAAAAGTATATATGAAAGAAAAAGAAATGGTTGTGAACGCAACTGCAAATCGAAGCTAAAATCTAATTTAAAAATCTAATATCACTCCAGATATGATCTGAAATGAACTGATTAGCACCGACCTCTTGTCACAGTAGTTAAGTGAATACTATATTTATATGGATATATTGCATTATATATATGAAATATTTTTACGTTTTTATGATATTAGTGAAACAGGTTCTGGCATAATTGGAAAAGAACAACATTTTTATTCATCATTTGATAATTTATTGAATTCATCAATAATAGTTTAAAAACGGAATAGGACATATTTATTTATTTTTTTTTTTTGCGATTTTAGTTAGTATATGTAGCTGGGCATACACAGTATATTATTGTCTAGCAATACAATTTATCTACTGAATGCAAATGTAAAAAAATATAAACAAAACTATTTTAGAATCTGCACGCAACCAAAGGAAGAACATCTATAAAGTGTGTCCACGAGGAGCGCCTCCAACAGGCTCAGCAAGAGGTAGGACTATTCCGTTCTCGAGCAACATGATTTTAGAAATTATACCACTGAGTAAAAAGAATATGATTATAGGATATATTTACATAAAATGGCTTAAAAAGTAGCAAATTTTGCAAAATTTCGTTAAACATTCTGAAGATATGATAAAATATGCAACAAACAACGTTTACATTGGGCCGTTTACGTCTCACACACCAATTAATTTTGTACTGTTCTACATATAGAGACATGCACTTCTGGAACACTGGATACATTACCAATGGTTCTAAAAGTGCCTTATTCCCATAGATAGTCCTCTGTTGGTCCAAATATGCAGAAAAAAACATGGGGTTGACCAGGTTGCTTTTTCACAATTTCGATGGTTTGATGGCACCCCTTCATTTTTGACAATTCTGCCCATTTGTTGCAGTGTATCACTACGCATCTTTAAACTGTTATAGCATCATCAAACAGTTCCCAGGGTCACCCAAACTTTGCAGAAATCATGAAAATGTTCCAATGTTCCCATATGCACAAAGAAATGTGACATTTTATGCATTTTTAAAAAAAAAATTACCCAACCGCTTTACACAGCTCTAATTTCTTGGGCGTAATAATCTTGCTACCGTCATGCAAGGGAGGTAATTGTTCAGTGAGACCTTGAAGAGTAGATATTGTCATGACATGTGACTGAAATTTTTGTCGAACAAACCTTTACCATTTCCAAATATAAAAGTACGCCTTTTGAATTCAGCGCGCAACTGTTTTCGAATTCATGCACCAAAATAAGATGGCGGTCACACATGCATAAATCAGTTTCGGACGACTCGAAAACAGGAAAAACTGCCAAATTTTTTTAGCCATTGTACCTTAATAAAAATAATTCTAGAAAAAGAAATAGTTTGAAAATGTCATTGTATTGCCTCCTATAGTGTATCTATCTGACTGCATATTCATTTTATTGTATATGCAACATTACATAACTTAAGTGTCAAAATACATGACCATATATGGATAAATAGTTGTTTTTGCTTCAAATAATGCTCCGTTTTGTTGCAAAACTATATATTTGACTTTTTTTATATCTATACCAAACAAATATTAATGTTTGAAGGTGCCCAGCAATAATTTGCATGTCACTGACACTAACCATGCCCCCTTTTTCAATACATGAATGAATAACATACTTTTGTACATGCATTAGATTCATTATCAACTATGAATATATCCCTTACCAATTGAGGTATCTATTAGGCATATATTAAATTCCTATACTATTTTGTTTATTTTATCAATAAAAATAGCAAATGAAAGTAAAGTGTTCATGAAAATCACTTTAAAGCAAGAAAATGAAACGATAAATGAAAATGAGACAAAATATGGATACAGCATATTTGGCTGGACCGATAAGCTCATTGCAAAAAGACGGTTTGCTAAAGCGCATCTCTTTACGACAAATTAGTTTGAAATAAATATATCAAAGAATATCGTTATAAGAAATATTTGTCGCGAGATGACTCGTTTCTTTACAGATTTTCCAAAACTGGCATAAAAATATGGGCAGTTAAAATAGAGTTGTTGCAATAATTATATGAAAATTAGAAATTGTCATATTTGAGAATGCTATACTGTTGAATGTGGAGAAAAATGTTGTACACATTCAATAACAGACATTGAAAAAACATCATCTTCAATGAGAAAAATCTATATTCTATAGCAAGCATCATGTATTTTTATTTGAAAAAAAAGTAAGAAAAACAACCGAAAGAAATCAGATGATGGTACAAAAGTTTCAAGCACAGGTTAACTAAACGCTGAGAAATTATTACGCGAATCTGTTTCGCGTCATTTCAAAGATGTCGCATTTTACCATTTACCTGAATGTCCAAGAGTAGGTAAATACTGTGTATAAGCCAGACCCAGCCACATAAATATCAACAATGAGGAGAAAAAAATGACAGTAAAACAAAAATGGCAGTCATACGCCATACCATTAAAATGAAACGCGACAATTTGGCGGTCGGTATATCGAAAACTGGATACAGAGCTGTTGATAACAAATATCAATGACAAAATAATGAAACAGGAAATTTCTCCATAATTCATGATCAATATAATATTAATTGATAAACAGCGACATAAAAACAATATTGCTCATACGCGACCAACCGTATTGTCAAAAAGCATTCGCTAAAGAGTGGAAACAGTATCGCGACAAATGTTACCATTTTTATGTGGGTGGGGTATGAATTATACATAAATAATGAGTTTCTAACACAAAAAAATGGTTTAACTTACATGAATCATGAAATCTGGATGCAGTGAATGCTCTAGACATGCTTTTGTTGTGATATATTAGCATCACTGTCTCTCTGTGTGACTTTCAAGTGTTTTTAAGAGCAAACTTCTATTCATTTTAGCCAGGATTTTGAGACAGATGGCTAAAATCAAGTCTTATCACATGATGCAGCAAAGCATATTTGCATACATGATCATTTCTTTTTCAGTTAAATAGATGATCTCACTTTTTGTTCCTTCCATTGAATTGAATAAATCCTGATTCCAACATTTCCATGACAAATTTTCAGCTGCTCAGTCTCATTGCCCTATTTGCTTTACTGTTTTAGCTTCAAGTTTGGTTTTGCCTGTGTGACACTTCTCTATTACACTCAAAGTCATCCATTTTTCACAAAAAAATACATTTATTTTTCCATTTAGAGGTTTCAAATACAGTATTTCCCATAGAAAGTGACATATTTTCAAAAAGAAAGTAAATCTGAATCACAAAGATGCAGTTTCCTTCCAGCGTCTACCGAAAATGATCTGATTCTTGAACGTCTCACACACCAATCAATTTTGTACTGTTCTACATATAGAGACATGCACTTCTGGAACACTGGATACATTACCAATGGTTCTAAAAGTGCCTTATTCCCATAGATAGTCCTCTGTTGGTCCAAATATGCAGAAAAAAACATGGGGTTGACCAGGTTGCTTTTTCACAATTTCGATGGTTTGATGGCACCCCTTCATTTTTGACAATTCTGCCCATTTGTTGCAGTGTATCACTACGCATCTTTAAACTGTTATAGCATCATCAAACAGTTCCCAGGGTCACCCAAACTTTGCAGAAATCATGAAAATGTTCCAATGTTCCCATATGCACAAAGAAATGTGACATTTTATGCATTTTTAAAAAAAAAATTACCCAACCGCTTTACACAGCTCTAATTTCTTGGGCGTAATAATCTTGCTACCGTCATGCAAGGGAGGTAATTGTTCAGTGAGACCTTTAGGACCACTAACTTTGTACACATAAATTAAGATATCATGAACATTTAACAAGATCACGAAGTTCATTCCTCGAATAACAAATTAACGGTTTAGCTTCTGATTGATTCGATTGTCACTACTTTTACATTTTTTTAATTTAGTTTTACTGATTATTATTTTTATTTGTTTGTTTTTCGTTATGTGCTACGTTTCAGACTGGACATATATATATATTCTTATTTTTGACTAAATGCACGCAATTTCGTATTCGAGACACTGAAAAGAAAAGCAGAATAATGCAATCATATACAACGAAAATGTTAATCTAAAATACTTTCTTCTACCTTTACATTTACACACTTATATCTTTTGAATATTATATGCACTGACACATAAACGAAAATTATTTTAATTAACAAGATGAAAAGATAAAAAAAAAAATATGTGCTTTTTCTTATATACAAATTTATGCTACAATAAAACAATTACGATTGAGTAACTATTTATATATTTCTTATTTTCTGAAATACGGAATGTTTACTATTTTGTAAACAATGAAACATACAACCACATGTAATGACAGGAAGTAAGGATACTGAATCAAGCGTCTGGATATAACAGAAACCCGGAGAAAGAAGACCAGTGTTCCATATACGAGGCAGAGCTGCAACTTCTCAAATAAACGACATTCCCGGTGTTCAAATGAATTAAAGCAGAGTTGGCTGCCTGTGCACTTCCTTTGTCAGTATCGTCATCAGTCGGGTTAACGTTGGTCAGGATAATGTAAGAACTATTTTTGTAAAGATAACAATACACCAGGTTTATACGGTCTGAAGATCTTTTTTTCACTAAGAACACCGAAAAGTAGTATGTACCTGGCTTTGTGCACGTAAACATACCAGTAGTTGAATTAAAATCTCCTCCCAAGTTGTAGATGGTACGGGAAAAATTGAGCGTGTAGTAGTTTGAATAATAACTTCTTCCATAGTATGCAGGATTATTGGCTGTAAATGCCGAAATGGACGTCGAGCGATCTGAAACATAAAAATGGGATATTACATTTCATATAACCCCGTTTCGTAATTAAATGCACTGTTCGGTACATTTTGAAGTAAACAAAATCGTTACATTTGATATATATTACAAGTTAATAAATTGCAGCTCAAAAAGTCAGTATCATCATCAGTCGGGTTAACAAATATTACGAAATCGTAAGAATTATTTTTGTATTGATAACAAGACACCAAGTCTATACGGATTGAAGATCTTTTTTTTCACTAAGAACACAATGGACGTCGAGCGATCTGAAATAAAAGAAAATGTGGTATTAAATTTCATATAACCCTACCGTTTTGTAGTTAAATGACAGTGGCCATTGCTATGCACTGTTCGATACATTTATAAGTAAACAAAATTACATCAATAAATTTGATATATTTATATTTTACAAATTAACATATTGCATTTCCGAAATGTTACTGTTAATTCACATTTTTTACACAAAAGTGGATAAATTATTTGCTAAAATACATTATCCCAACTTATACCATAAGAGACAATAAAAATTCAAAATATTATTAACAAATATAACTTTCAGGTTAAGGGTTGTAAATTTATGCCAATAGCTTGTCATAGAAAATCAATGTTCATTGTATTGTAGTCCTACTGTTGAAATAGTATGTTGCCGACGGTGACATGGTATTACGTGTTATGTAGGTTTGTATTATACTTATATATAGGCATGTGTTGAACCATTAAATACAAAAATAAAAGCTAGAATTGAGAGGAAATAATAATGAAAACTTTGTCCTTATTGAAGATTTCCTCAACACAGAGGTCAATATGGTCGCATGGGTACTTAGACTGTGTTCCGCTTCAACACAGAGGTCAATAAGGTCGCATTGGTACTAAGACTGTGTTCCGTTTTCGGCCAAGTCTTGGATAACGTTAACACATTCTAGATCGTGGTGCTGCTATGTTACTGCTAAACTAGGTATACTGCACAGAGGCTTGTTTATTTAATGTTAACAGACGCTTATAGCAGCCGAACTCAAACAAACTGTCAGATAGAAACTATAGATAGGAAATGGAGAAGAAGCGCTCACAAAACTTGGCCGAGCCGGAAAGGATGTCGGCTGTTGAAATCATCATTCAACACGCCGACATCCTTTCTGCAAGTTTAAAGGGGCAACCTCAAGGGCAAAGGAGAAGGAGAGGAAGTGGGAGGACAAAGACACAGAGTTGAATTCGTGAGTAGTGTATAAGACGAATTTTTACCGAATTCTATTATAGATAATAATAAAACAAACATTCATTTTTAATATCATTGATAGCATCTTTATTTTAACCTTTACTGGCTAAATGTTGGTCTAAATGATAACTGCAGCAATATAATTATGATCTAAAAATAGCCACAATAGGTTTTCCAACACAGTATAAACATAATGTCAGGAGGCACTATAAGGGGTTTATTGTGCTACTATTTTTTAAAACTTTGATTGTTGTAATTTGATCAGTAGTTGAAGGCTGGATTGCATGCAGTTTTTGATGATTGTTTATATATTTATTGTGGGAGGTTGGGGGTACATTTCATTAAAAAATATGCTAAAAAATTGATTGTGGGCAACTATCTATTCATAATGCTTAATTGGAACTGTATTATTTTTTTTTGCTTCTCAGAAATTATATATGTTTACATGTTATTTTTTTTTTTATATTCCAGTATGGGTAAAGCAAATGTGAAAAGGAAAATTGGGGAACTGAAAAAGATGTTTACCAATGGAAAGGCAAGAGGTAAATAAGTTTTTTTTAATCTTACTACCATTTTTATAGCCTAAATAATAAGGTATGTGCATTTCAGGTTACCCTCTCAAAATATTGAGGTAGGTATATTGGTATTTTAGACTTTTCTATATTCATTTTATATATTATGTAGATCTATATAGAACTCTCTGTTGAACTTTTATTATACTTATATAATAAAATGTCTTAAAAAACTTAAAGCCATATATTTCTATTTTGCCTTAATAGTATAGTATTCGATGGACAAATGGTCTAAGGCGCCATCTCAAGAGCACTAACCTCTCACTGCTAAAGTCGTAGGTTCGAGTCTGTTTCACTAAAACAACTTTATGTAAGAAAGTTTGCCAGTTACTTGCAGGAAGGCAGTGCCTATATTCAGATTCAATCACCAATAAAACTGGCTTTGCCTGAAAAGTTTTGACATTAAAAATATAAATAAACAAGACATAGATTTATTCATTTGTCAAAAATCCAAGTTCATTAGTTAATTTTTACTTTATTCACTGTAAAGCGTAATTACAAAGAAATAATCATTATCTGTTTTAGGTAAGGAAAAACATGCGTCAAATAAGAAGTCTGGAGGGGGTCCGCCAACAGAAGAAATAATCATTGATTATTTGATGGACAGGCCACAGCTGGAGGGAGTTGTAATTGGCATGGAGTCCTGCAAGCCTTGATGTACTGGTAAGTGAGATTTTTCTTTGATTTTTTTCATATTTAAACAAATGTCTTAACCCTTTACCCCATAGATACTCGTTTTCCCACACCAATATCAGAAAGCCTTTGAAAACAGTGACAAGCAATCTGAACACTTCCTGTACTGTTTTTCCACTCATTCAGTAAATATAAACATAATTCACCCATTGCTGATAAGTGGTGTATTAATGCTTTCAATTTGGAAGAAAATGCTTATGAAGCAAATGGTTAAGTAGGCATTAGGATATAAAAATGATTTTGATAAAGATAGATGTACTGTCTGCTGGTATTTCTTATTTGTATTGAAGAGTTGCAATATTAAGAGTACAACTTGCAATCTAATCTGAATGAATATAAACATATGATATAAATTTGGAAAAAATAATCAAACATGAACACTCTTAGGTTTTGGTGAAACTCCACTAAGAAATGTTGCTCAAACTATAACATTTAATTTCATATTTTGTCAACACACTTTCAGGTCCAGGAGTTGATGATGGAAATGATGAAAATAATGATGACTCCGGTGATGAGAACAATGGTAAAACATTATTTCCTTTACTATATAAAGTATTTTTGAAATTTCACTGCTGAAAAATACATTATTTTCTCTTATTACACTCCAAGTACACATGTAGTGAGTAAATACCATTGATCACATTTACATAAGCAACATTTTCACTAATTAATAACAAGGTTACAGTTCACATGTTTATCATATTCAATTTTATTTAATTGTACACATCAGTGAAACAAGACAATAATATTGTTAAAATAATCAAATTATCTTACATGTATATTGTTATAGCAAGAGTGTTTTTGGTCTTTATTCTTTTTCTAATGAAAGGCAGATTTAAACCATTTATATACAGTTTGTAACTGCACTTCAACCAATGTACCCCTTAGAATTAATTGACCGAATATTTAGTGCCATTTATATGTCAGCAAGTGGAAACAGTTAACATAACTGGGATCCTCGAAGGTTAACCAGTACTTGAGTTTAACTTTCCCACTTGAAAAAAGTCAACATAAATCTTAGTGCAGAGACTTGTTCATTCACACATTGACTTCTGCAATATACATTTTACTTATATACCTGCCTATCAGATTGAGAGACTTCAAAAAATAAAAAATCATGCGGCCAGGGTTGTCACAGGTGCTTTGTATGACCAACTAGTAGTGAAGTTCTAAAGTTTCTCCACTGGCTGCCTGTAAGGGCAAGAATCATGTACAAAATACTGGTTCTTGTCTTTCGAATTGTGCAGGGAACAGCTCCATCTTATTTGAAGAATTTGCTCAATCGTGTTCAGGGAAAATACAGATTAAGGTCATCTGATGAAACTAACTTTATAGTGCAAAGAACAAGAATTAAAATGGCAGACAGATCATTTACTGTAGTTGGCCCAAAGTGGTGGACTAACTAAATGATATGACTGTGAAGTTTTTATGTGCATAAATATTGTAGGACTGTGTATATCACATTATGCAACCATGTGAAGCACAACAGAGTATTGTGCTTACAATACATTTTTGCACTATACAAATGTATTTGTATTTGAATCAGCGGTGAGAGACGAATGACAATGAGACACGATGTTGTATGTCACAACAATCATGGAAACTGTGGTTGGGCCAATATTCAAACTCACGATCCCAGGGTTGATAGTCAGACGCTCTACAAACCAAGCTAATCAGGCCCAGCGGCCATATATCAGAAATTGTAGTATCTTTTTAATTTACAGATCCCATTATTCAAGTCAAAGATAGGCTGCCACAACCAGGAACTCCTTTATGTAGTTAGAAAGTTTATGTTCACTTATTCACTTATTCATTTCACGAGTATCTACACTATTGGCTTTCGAGTCACAACAATAGGGTATGTGCTTTTAGTGTGTCAGTCCTACGACACTGCACAGGTTCTACACTGTTCTCTACCCACACTTCCAACACATGGGTATTCACTGTTTACTACTCTCACTTATGAATGTTAATTTATTTCGTTGCTTCATATGGCAAATATATAAAATCCCATTTTTTTTTAAAATGTGTATATAACTTTGAGACTTCAGTATGAATAAAAACTGTAAAACTCCTGATCCCTGACCGTATTGGCCCTTGGAGGTTGAGCCCAAACTGCGTTATTCAAAGTTGACCTAAATAACCTTTTTAATATTTGAACCACTAGAAAGTAAATGGTAAGTTTGAATATTGAGACCAATGGATCCTTAATAAAAAAAAGAGAATCTAGTCAATGGGCCTCAGTATTTAGTTTTGCTTGATTGATATGCAAGCTCAGAGTTTATATGAACGGCTCTCGAGTCCGCTTCATAGGTAGAACCAGTACTGAGTGTTGTTTTATGAGGGGCATCTGGTTGACCGGGGGATCGAACACGTAACCTCTGGCATGAGCGAACAACATTCTAGCCATTAGACTACCACCCCGCCTCAGTATTTAACACTTGAGTGGGGACTGCTCTACTAAATTTATATATTTGAGAGAATTAAAAAACATGCTATTTTTCATGACTGAATATACTTACTTGAATGTTAATATGGTGTGATTTATTCTTGCGGTTATATAATTTTATCATATATTCTGATTTTAACTTGTATGTCATTGCAAGGATACTCCGGCGACCGTTAAAACCAATGGGCCTCTGGTTTACAAGCCCCAATAGACCACTTGCTTATATATAATTAAAATACTTGCATCACCTTACTTTAAATGATAGCTTGTTTATGTTTGCATTTACGTTCTTTTAGGTGGAACTGGAGGCAAAACAAAGGCAGGATGTTGAGGGGTCATTGTACAGTTTAGAGAAAAAAGACTACATTTAGAAATTCAGCTGTTGCAGCAAAAACTAGATAAAAAAAACAATTATTTTTATTGAAAAAATAGATACTTAAGACTCAAATTCAGAGAACATTGGAATTGTAATAAATATATCCAAGGGCTGTTTCAAAAATATATTTTCAAAATATGATTAACAATGTTTAACCAAGAACTTATATAGAGAAGGGAAACTCATAACAAGAGTTGTCAGAGATAAAACTCACCACCCGTGCAAAGATTAGGATTGGAAACACCAAAACTTAAACCATAACTCTGCTAAAATTCAATCCCAAGTTACGGTTCTTATCTCTTTGTGTTCCATCTATGATGGTAAACATACATGGGAAGTTTCATTCACATCCACTGAATGGTTGCAAAGATATCTTTCATGAAAAAATCAAACTTTGACCTGAACAATTAAGTCGAAAAAGGGCCATTACTGTGCCAAAATTCAACCCAGAGTTATTGTTCTCTGTGTGTTCCGCTGATGATTGTTTACACACATGCAAAGTTTCATTTGTATCCGATGAGTGGTTCTATAGATATCTTAAACTTAAACGCAACTAAACACAAAAGTTTAACCTGGGTGTCTAAGTCCAAAAAGGACCATAACTGTGCCAAAATGCAACCCAGAGTTATGGTTCTTGTCTCTGTGTGTTCCATTGATGATGGTAAACACACATGCAAAGTTTCATTCATATCCAATGAGTGGTTCCATAAATATCTTAAACGCAACTTAACGCAAAAGTTTAACCGGGGTGTCTCAGTCCGAAAAGGGCCAAAACTGTGGCAAAATGCAATTCAGAGTTATGGTTCTTGTCTGTGTGCATTCCATTGATTATGGTGAACGCACATGCGAAGTTTCAGTTACATCCAATGAGTGGTTGCATAGATATCTGAAACTTAAACGCAAAATTTAAAAACTGCATTGTGTTTAATGCCAGACTAATTTGCATGATCGAAACTTTATAAAACATCACATTTTACATGCAACATACATTTTATGTACAATATATCAGATGCCTATGAACTCCTTTGAGTGCTATTTTTTTAACATATTACCAAGAGCGGCATGTTTGTTATCCCTCTATATAAGTCCTTGGTTAAACCAATTCTTATTACAATTTTAGCATTGTCTTATTTTTAGGTTTACAAAATGGTTTGATATATTTTAAAAGTAGAAAGATAATGTGGTAATTTTATTTAAATTTTAATACAAATAAGTCAGAAGAATAGAAAAACAAAACGAAACAATTTCAGACAACTGTTAAATATGAAATTACATCATGTATCAGGATTCATTGTTTCTGATATGTAGTTGCCATGTCAAATTTCAACTGTAGATATCTGGATATGCTTTATATTTGAAAATAATGCTACAATGCAAATTTTTAAATTTTAAATGGCACTATTGTAAAGGTTTAGATGATATCATTGAGAAAGGTGGCATTAAGTTATTAGCAATAAGATGATAACAATTTGCGAAATGCTGAAAATATTAACACACATATTTCACGAATGCTCTTTTTAGTGTTATGGAGTAAAACACTGCCTAAAGTATTTAACTGCTTTACAGCAAACATACTTAATGTTCATTAAAAAATTGTCTCTGACTGAAACATGCTAGGTATGTTCAGACAGACTTACTAGTATTTGACTAATTACCATGTTTGTATACTTGGTGAAATAAGAGCACTTTTGAGACAAGTCGAGCCCATTGTCCTTCAACAGCTCTGTTATACGGTAGTTTTCACCGTTGGGCAAAACAGACAAATTAAATTTGGTTGGTATGTTTAACTGCAATTAGTCATTTTGTTTTTAAAAACCAACAAAATTGTTTTATCCCAGTGTTATCCATCCAGAAACAACAACAGGCGAAGGTTTTTTATAACTAAGAGAAATAAGTAGTATTTGGTACTCTTTATATATATAGATATATCAGAAATTGTATTATTTGTTGCTTTCAGCATGATATGTCAACATCTTTTATTTATTATTTACATTTTTCAAAGTTGCTCATTTCTATAAAAACTATTACTTATGCAAAGTATGTATTAACTATAAAATCTCTATAGCGTGCTCCTGTGTTGTCATTGGCAATACCAACATTAGTCTCTACATTCACATCCTCTGTAGCTCTACAAAATATATCTTCATTGTCTAGCCCAAAGTTGTGTAAAACAACACATGCTACTGTAGTTTTGCAAGCCAATTGTGGTGTGGTCCTAAGGCCATATGAAAGACATGGAAAACGTGGCTTCAACACCCCGAAGGTTTGCTCTATGTGGACTCTTGTTCTGCAAAGCGATGTATTAAACCTGTTTGATATAAACAAAACAAACAACAATTGTATATATTTTTAGTATACCTCAATTTAAGTCACTTAGTTCAACTCCCCATACCCGGTCATTCAATGATTTTAATATTGCCAAGTAATAGTGTGTGACAAAATAATTGTGAATGCATGACTTTGATGTGCATATGGTTCAAACAAGAAAATGCTTAATTCTTATCATGAAAGCCTCTTTGAGTCTAAAAATTGATTTGACAAGAGCAATATCATTTTATCTGTTAAATGAGAATAGTCTAAAGTTGTTACATTCTGAATATGAATTTCCTAACCATATTGTTTTTCTTCCATAGTTTTCTTTCCACAATGAATCCTAAAACAAAGTGAATTCAATCCTTAATTGATTAATAATTTTGTTTAGAAAGTAAAAAGTTCTGTGCAATTACGTCAAGTATGCCTGATAAGCTTGCATTGATGGGATAAACCTATGTTTATCAGACAGGCAGTGTATCAACAGAAATAAATGCATTGACATGATAACAAGTTTTATCAGGTGAGGCTTAGAAAAAAGTAGGATGATTATACATTTTTATTTTGACAAGGGCCTTGTCCTGTTATTTTGTCCTGATAAAGTTGATAGTATTAGACAGTAACATGGTATTCTCTATTTACATAATGACTTCATAAACTTGCTTTGATGTGATAAACTTATGTTTATCAGGCAGATGATTTATCAACAGAAATGTATGCATAGATGTAAAATAAATAAGTAATACCATAATAGTGTCTGATATTATCAGCTTTATCAGGTGAGGCTATGGAAGAAAAAGCCAAGTCCTTTTTTTTTGCCGAACCTGATCAAGTTGTTAACATAAGCCACTTACATGGTATTCTATTCATCATGTCAATATTTCTAGTTCATTATTTAATCATTTTATGTACGGTTAAAAGTAGTTCCGCCCAGGTGAGAATTCTTAATTATACATAATGACGTCATGTGTCTGATAAACTTGCATTGACATGATAAACCTACATTTATCATTTTTTGCATGTACCAGCTGACACAAAATTATTTATTAAAAAAAAGATTTTTCATTTTTCACTGAAATTATTTCACTTTTTTCAAATAATTGAAATTAAGAATGACATCGAAGGTTACTTATTTCAATTAGAATTTTTTTTTTCATTCCACAATGAAGACTCAAAATTTTAAATTGCATTCTGAAATATTGTCTGATAAAGTTAAAATATTAATTGTCTTTTTTTCTTGTTAAAAAAATATTCCCTTTAGAATATATTTAGGTGGTTGGATAAATATTGATACCTCTCTTGTGACGGACCCTGTGGGTTTCCATATGGTGTTATCAAATAAGGCTTGCAAGGATAGCCAGAGTCTCGTAACACGATTCCATCTATGTCTCCTGTAAATGTTAATGCTTACAGTAATTTTTGCGTGCACAACCAGCTATCTTCTGCAAGTCTATGGCAAAATTTTTCCATTAAACAGATTAAAATTGTATCTTCTACAGATTGTTTTAAACAAAATATGCTAAGTGTTTTAGGTGAACACGTTAAGTGTTTCAGGGGTTTTGGCACATGCCCATTTAACAAAATAAGGAATATGTAGGTAAACTAAATATTTACAATAAAGCAAAGCAATATTCATTCAAATGGTGTGCATATCATATGGGGAAGATAGATCAGTTTTTCTCCGTTTATATAATCAACACCATGGTGTCATCATTAGCTTGTGAATGGTGAATGGATAATAGGTTATATTTTAGTAACATCATACAAAAAATGAAATAAATACTTATTATTACATATTTATCTAATATGATAATAATAATTATACGAAAAATTACAAAAGTACAAAAATGCATTAAAGAAAATCAAATCATATCTTCCATCCTCAAACTGTTGGCACAGGTCACCTTCCCTGAACATCCGGCTGCCGTGGACACTGCCAGGCCACTTGTCACTCGAAACTGTGCATCACACACCATCTGATTGATAATAGTTTTGTATTTGAATACAACTTTCCAATTGCATCATTTTAAAATGCACAAGTTAACATTTTCTCTTATCTAATGCATTATATTGAACAGCCTCGCAAATTACATCAGGAACACATAAAACTTCAAGGAGTTTGGGAGACTTATCCGCATCTGTGCCGGTCCAACCTGTAGATGTTATATGTGAACATAGATGTGCCTCCTACCCTTGCTATGTACTTTAATTAATGTTACATATTGAATATTGCATATGCTTTATTTTCTTTGCTTTAGTATGCTTTAGTTTTTGTAAATCCTCTCTAAATATCATCTGTATTTGTACCAACCTGCTTTATCTGCACTTTATGTACCTTTAATTATACCATGCTTCAGTTAGATGTTTACTTATCCTCTGCTTTTAAGATTAAGATATTATCTCAGATCATACACAGAATCGAATGTGACTGCTGTGTATATGAATGTATATAGTGTAGTAACTGCTGTGGTGTATATGTATGTATATATATATATATATGTGTGTGTGTGTGTGTGCATTTGGGCTTTGGTCTTATACACATGAGATTTCTTGGGGGTGGGGGCAGGTGTTTGTCTATACCGCTGTCATCAAATATCGTTCAAGGCATGTCAATAGGTTTACTCACATATATGACATCAGATAACAATTTTTTTAGTGTTTTCTAAATTGTCAACTTTCGCGTATATTTTTCATTTCCAAACAGTATTTTAACAAACCATAATTGGCCTTTTTCAAACTTCACATCTGTATAATGTAAAGATTGGCACCTCTTGAACGAGTTTCGTGTGTACAATAATAGCAATCTTGTACATAGAATTATTATATTAATTTCAAAGACTTCAAATGTGTGTGTGTGTGGGGGGGGGGGGGGTGGGGGGGGGGGTGTGTGACAATGTTTATATGGATATGCTTGTATGACTGTTTGTGATTATGCTTATGCAACATACTTGTATATATATAAATAAAAGTTAACATGTTCATCTAATAGCTTTACAGCTAGTGTTTTATATGTGTACATCCAACACAAAATAAAGTTTCTTGTATATTGTGTTATGTAATGTCAAGACAAAGCTTAAATATAAATAAAACAAAATTAACTTAATTCTGCTAATTGTATCAAGAGCATAATATTATATTATAACTATTTGAAGTTGAGAATAATGTTTCAATTATGTTTATTGTCTCATAAGCAAATAAAGGAAAAGGTCGTTTAAAGCTTTATCTGTACATTTATTGAATGGAAACCTTTCCTGTTGATAAAATTTACTTAATTATCGTGTGGCGCCTGTATCTTAATATGCCTTCCATCAACACAACCTAGTACCCTTGGAAACCTTTAAGATTAAATAAATACCAAATCAAATCAATTTTTTAACATCACCATGATGTATAAACAGTAAATATAAGCTACATATAAAGCTTTTGTACTGACAATGTAAAATGTATAGTGTATATAAAATATATATAGCTGGAGTATATTTAATAAGATGTACTGTTAAACAAGTGTGCATATTTTTTATGGAGATAAAGGCTACATCAATACACTCATGAAAATGACATTTTGGCCACTATGTGAAATACCATTCATTATGTAACAACAACCCTGAATTACCATCCATTATGTAACAACACCCCTGAATTACCATTCAATATGTTACAACACCCCTGAATTACCATTCAACATGTAACAACACCCCCTTTTCATTGATGGAGTAGGGAGGATCAACAAATTCATTGTTGGACATATTGGATTAATTAATAATTAACAAAGAAATTTCTACAATTCCTCAAAGAGCAAAACATGTTTTAGCCGTTGGCGCATCTGATTATCAATCCAGGGGCTATGAGTTTGAATCCCTGCGCAGCCACAGTTTCAGTGATGGTTGATGTACAACATTGCGTCTCATTATCATTCATCGTTCACCACTAATTCAAGTTGGAAAGTTATCAGTGTCTTGCGGTGATGGGGTGTACTCAAGTACTGGTTAACCTTTCCGGATCCCAGTTAACAGTGGTTAGGTTAACTGATCGTCTGTTGTCCCTCAGTGTCATAAAATGGTGCTTAATATTCAATCTGTCAATCGTCAACAAGTCATCAAAGATGGAGAGAGAGAAAGGCCAGATATAAATGAACAGACCAGACTTATATTGAAAAGTATATTAGGCCATTATAAATTAATTGCTACATTATCATCACAATATTTCTTTTTTTTTCTTTTTTATTTTATGGAAAAAAAAATTTTAAATGGCTGGGTCAGCATGAAAATTATGGGGCTGGCTGGGATGACATTCTAGCAATTAATTTATTATGGCCTTACGATCAACTAAAAAAGTATAAAAATCGTTCGAAAACGTGCTTTGAAGTGCACTAGCCTTAGATAATTGATTAATTTTTTGGTTTCGCAAAACATCGGTTGTGCAGTGTGTAAACATTTTCTTTACTTGATTGAATAGGCTTATATATAATATATATATATAAATAAACCGTATAGATCTAGTCAAAACAAAAACATTCTCGTGTGTCCTTCTGTGACAATCGAATGTTGCACACATTCTTTTTGTAAACCATTGAAATTTATCAAGACGGACCGATAAGAAATTCCCCTAAAGGTACCCCTCATTTTATCGTCACGAGTTGTCTCCCGTAAAGCTGTTTACATTTGTAAGCCAATAGAAAGCAGCGTTTTGCTGTTTAACCTACCCGCGATGTTGTAAAATTCTCGCTGTATTTGTCTGGCTCGTTCTCCTCTTGGGAATACAACAAACTGTTGCAGTAGTTCACATAAAGCAGCCGTCACCCGGTGAATGGCTCTGCAAACAAACGAGCGGGACACTTGATGCATATCTGCGATCAAGAGCTGATGTGTACCCGATGCGAAAAACTGTAATGCTACCAACAGTGACAACAAAGGTGGGAGGGGTAACGAACGTTTCGTTGGTGCAGTTAATCTTGGGTAAATGAGAACCACTTTCTGCTCAACGGAATGAGGGCGAAAACGATAGCACTCATATACATCCGACGCCGACATTACCTATAACGGGTTTGATCGATCTAGAATAACCCGGGGAATCCGTTCAATCCAACAGATTCTACGCAAGCGTCTTAAGAAGTCCGCCATATTTGAGTAGCAAATGCAAATTTGAGACAGCTCTTGAGCAGTCTCAAATTATCCTACTCAAGCTCAAAGTTGAGCATCATTTTGAGAAGCATATTTTTTCGTGAACACCGCTCAAAAATCGTACTCAATTTAAGTCGGATTTTGAGTAAGATATTTGAGTTTGAGCTTGAGATTTTATTTAAGCAGTTTCGTGAAACTGGGGCCAGTTTTGTATCTATTTCTATTTTCTAATACCTGTATTTTTGCGCTACTGATCTGGATCTTGTGTGCGACACATCGTTTGATTATGCTGAATAAAAATGTTGTGCCATGCTATTTCAAACCTTTCAAGTGATTTACAAGATATGGAGCAGGCACGAAATTGTGTACCTATTGCTGACCATAATCCTCTCACTGACCTTGACATTTGAGATATGGACCTTTATAACTTTTAAGATTTCCGCACGAGAACGATGTGACAGAGAATTTCACCTGCGCAGTTTTATTTCAAATTTCAGTAAACTATTTCCGAGGGTTAATGATAAAATGAGCAAATTAAGACTTAGATTTTAATATTTTTTTATAGCATCACAGATATAAGAAGTAATACATCTTTTATATAAGACAGACAGACAAACAGACGGACAGACAGACAGACAGACAGAGACAGACGGACAGACGGACGTTCTTACTAATGGGTATTTAAGTGACTTCTTTGCGTCAAGCTTATTACTTGTGTGGCTAAATGTGTCTAAATTTTAGCTACATAAAAGAAAAAAAAGCCACATAAAAGCTGGTTTTAAGTGTCTTGAAACAGCCACGTAATTTTTCAACTGCTTTTCAACTCTCCATAAAAATTACTAACTCTAAACCCTAGACATTTAACTACCCATTCTTGTGCCCGGACGGACAGACGAACGGACGGATGGACGTTCTGGTGGATGTGATGTTGTGGGGTGCGGTTTTATATGTTATAAAAACATCTTTTTTTCATAAAACAAAACAAAACCTTTTTTTTTCTAACCCTAATATCACAAACCTTGAGATCCAACACTAATGACACTAAAAAAATGATAAAAGGTGAAAAAAAAGTAAAAGAAAAATGTGTAAAAATGGAATTAACCCCACAATGCCATTTTGTACTGGCAACGCAACCCACAAGTGCCGCTCCAGACGTACGGACGGACGGACAGACAGACAGACGGACAAATCTAATAACTTGACTGTATTTAATGTCGGCATGAATATTAAAAGTAAATATAAGCTTCTTAAAAAAAAAAGCACACGTTTAAATATGCGCCATTCGTGTGCATATCTATTAAATTTATTCAAAATATACTGTCAACAGTTTTATAATATTATGCATAGCACCAGCTGTTATTCATTATACAATGACGCGTTATTTGATACCATGTACTTGTTTAGTATTTATCTCTTTATTATATCCAATAACATGAATACAAATGTATATCTTTGATCTACAGGTAAATTTGGGCTGAATGAAAACGATTATATAATATATCACAGTGTATTTCCTCAAAGAATTATACCGAGCGATATAGATCTGTATATTTCTTCACAAAACTTTCCACGGGTTGAAGCAAAATATTGGGAAAAGGTAAAACAAAAAACATAATTGTATCCAATTCCCCAGAAAAAAACGATTAATTATATATAATTTTCTACATTTATATTATTTGTTTTCATCTATGAGAAAAAAAATACTTATTTCCCCTGTAAAAAGGGCTGTCCTTTACAGTATTAGAATTTGTTTAAAATAGAATATAATTACCTTTATATCCTTCTTTGTTAGCTTATACACCACTACTCCTGAAATTGTACTAACTGCTAACGAAATTAAAATAACCACACTGCACAGAAGCAGCGTGGCTTTGCGGGATACGCTAGATTTTGTTGGTTCCATCCGATCCATTCTTGCTGGTTCTGTTTGACACTGTGGCGTGTTGTGTTCGAACTGTAAAGTCTCATATTCATCTTCCGGTGTCTTATAATCGGTTTCCTTTGGTGGTTCAATATCGTCCATTTCCATTGCCGAGTTCAAAACTCCAGAGAGCGTAGTATTTACATATATTTCACTCATTCTGATTATTTATGCCACTAAATACACTGTAAAAATGATATCTTACACTTTCCTTTCGTAACGAATGTTAACTGGCTATGCACAGCATGTTATATCAAAACCGTCTGTGTCAGGTTTATTGTATTCGATCCGCTTTATTTATCATTCAGGAAGTTATTATACAAACTATAAAAGTGTACACAAAAGAAGGAAGAGATGTATTGAAATACTTGTTTCTTAAAGGGATTATATTGGCATATTACTGTCAATTCCCTGTCCTAAATACACACGCCCAGCATGAAGATACACTTATAATTTAGAGATATACGTGTCTAATTGCATAATCTCTTTATTACAAACATCGGGTTTCTGAAGCCACGTTTTTGTTTTTGATTACATTCACCATTTTCAACGAACCGCTTTCGGGTTTCCGATCAATCATCGGATAACATCGTGAAAACTCATTTCCGTTCTCGGTTTCGAGGCTTTGTTCGGGAAGGTTACGGAGTTCAATGTAAACATTGCGCAATACTTTATTGCGGAACGTATTAACGTTTTGGCCAATATTCAATTACTATTAATTTGATAACTTTCAAGTAAATAAAGGTTCTAGGTCAATACATAACATTATTTGGTGCACACTGCATACAGGAAAAGTCTGGATTAACAGCGTGTTTGTGTAACTTGCCAATATAATCCCTTTAAAACGTGGTCTAATGATAGGGTGTCCGCCTCGAATACGGAAGGATCAGTCAGCCGGTGTCATACCAAAAGGGTACTAGACACTTCCTTGCTTGGCGCTTAGCATTTAGAGGAAAGTTCTCGGTCTTAGACTAGTTGGCCCGGTGCCGTTAAGATAATGTGACTGTTTTGGGTATCATACTGTTTGTCTGCGGCATGATACCCCTGTGTGGAAGATTAGACTACTGTCTTAAGTAGACACCGTCGCATTATAACTGAAAACTTGTTGAAAGCGAGGCTTAACACCATACAACAACAACGACAACCTATTTGTTAGCATGAAGAATGACCATGATTGGTTGTGGAAATAAAAACAATTATTAACTTAAAAAGAAAATCTTGATATACGTTAACCGAACAATAACGTTGCAAAGGCCATAACCTTCATCTCAAGCATTTTATAAAACCATTCATTCTCGCGCCCTTAATCTCTTTTGTGAACAAAAGGGAAAGCGATAGGACATGTTTTTCAACAAATGCGTTTATTTCTTCAGAATTTCATCAATCGTGTATCAGTTATCCTGTAGAATGACGAAAACTGTCACAACCTAAACACCGACATCTGATGTCCATAATACGTCATCGATTCGTAACTCATTGTTATAACATCTTTATAATTACTCACACAGTCTATTCACGAAACCAACATTGGATATCTGGGGTAGAATGATCCTTCGGAAGAAGAAAATATAAAGTATAGGCATGGTAAACGAAGGAAATAATCCTGACAGGGTTAAGGTAGGGTAACACATATGATGTCTTTATTATGCGTCTATTTTTTAACTACAGTCAAACCTGTCTTAAGCAGACAATCAAGGGAAGGAGAAAAACGTGGTCTTAATTAGACTTGTTGGTTAATATAGACTAATTTGCTCCAGAAATAATTAGAAATAGAACATAACAAATGCGGCTTCTTAAGATAAGATACTGCTCAATAGAGGTGACCGCTTTCACATATGTTTTTGTTCATTAACAACTAATGAACTAACATACAATACATGTTTTACAAAGTGATTGATTAGGATTATCGATGGCAGCCCACACTCTATCCACTGCAATACCTCCCCGCTTAATCTTAGTTATACATGCATACATATAATATGCCGTAACCTCTGTGTTGTGCAGACCACACTCTATCATCTGCACTACCTTCCCGCTTAATCTTAGTTGTACATGCATACATATAATATGCGGTAACATCTGTGTTGTGCAGCCCACACTCTATCCACTGCAATACCTCCACGCTCAACTTAGTTATACATTATATATAAAATATCCTGCAACCTCTGTCGTGAGCAGCCAACACTTTAACCATTGGACAACATCCCCGCTTAAGCTTAGTTATGCATGTATAAACACAACACAGTGAATTCTGGAAATCTTTTTTACAAAAACTTTTTTTTCATTATGAACTTTAATGTTATAAACTTAATACTTTTGGATAATTATAACTATTATTAAGTTAAAAATTAAAATTATAGCTCAAAAAGTTCGTAAAATACTGAGAAAAATGGAATTAAAGTAGTAAAAAAACACCTTGTCCAATTGGAATTCTTATATTCAATTTGGCCTTTGTTTCCCATGGGAAATAACAATTTCCAAGCAGTCAATTCCAATTGGAAACATAAGTTTCCAATGGGAAGGTAAAGGGTCCAATTGGAAGATTCTATATATAGATTCTATAAATAGAATCGTCCAATTGGAATGTAAACAATCCCATTGGACGATTCTATTTATTCATCAATTATTTTGTGTACGAGTAGAGTAGGAGCTTGAGAGTTTCTATATGCAGCATGCGCGTGAATGCATGTGCGTGCATACAAGTGCATTTAAACTAAAAGTAGTAGTGACAGAAGCAAACACAAAAGAAGCATTCATATTTGTGCGTGCGTGTAGTGTACTCAGTGGCAGAAATAACAATAGCAGCAGTAACAACAGCAGCAGCAGCAGCAGCAGTAGTAGAGGTCGTAGTAGTAGTAGTAGCCATAGTAGTAGTAGTAGTAGTATTAGTAGTAGTGGTAGCAATAGTAGTAGTAGTAATAGTATTAGTATTATTATTAGTAGTAGTAGTAGTAGTGGTGGTGGTGGTAGTAGGAGTAGTAGTAGTAGTAGTAGTGACGTTGGTGATGGTAGTAGTAGTAGTGGTGGTGGTAGAAGTAGTAGTAGTAGTAGTAGTGGTGGTGGTGGTGGTAGTAGTAGTAGTAGTAGTAGTAGTAATAGTAATAGTAGTAGTAGTAGTGGTAGTGTAAGTAATAGTAGTAGTAGTAGAAGTGTGGTAGTAGAAGTAGTAGTAGTAGCGGTGGTGTTGGTGGTAGTAGTAGTAGTGGTGGTAGTAGTAGAAGTAGTAATAGTACTGGTGGTGGTGGTGGTGGTGGTAGTAGTAGTAGAAGTATCAGTAGTAGTGGTGATAGTAGTAGTAGTAGTGACGGTGGTGATGGTGGTGGTGGTGGTGGTAGAAGCAATAGTAGTAGTAGTAGTAGTAGTAGTGGCGGTGGTGGTAGTAGTGGTTGTAGTAGTAGTAGTGACCTTGGTGATGGTAGGATTAGTGGTGGTAGTGGTAGAAGTAATAGTAGGAGTAGTAGTCATAGTAGTAGTAGAAGTAGTAGTAGTGGTGGTGGTGGTGATGGTGGTAGTAGTAGTAGTAGTAGTAGTAGTAGTAGTAGTAGTAGTAGTAGTAGTTGTAGTGGTAGTGTAAGTATTGTTTGTAGTAGTAGAAGAAGTAGTGATGCTGGTGGTGGTGTTGGTGGTAGTAATAGTAGTAGTAGTACAAGTGGTGGTAGTAGTAGAAGTAGTAGTAGTAGCGGTGGTGTTGGCGGTAGTAGTATTAGTGGTGGTAGTAGTAGAAGTAGTAGTAGTACTGGTGGTGGTGGTGGTGGTGGTGTTAGTAGTAGTAGAAGTATCAGTAGTGGTGGTGATAATAGTAGTAGTAGTAGTAATAGTAATGGTGGTGGTAGTAAGAGTAGTAGTAGTAGTAGTGACCTTGGTGATGGTAGTAGTAGTAGTGGTGGTGGTAGAAGTAATAGTAGTAGTAGTAGTCATAGTAATAGTAGTAGTAGTAGTAGTAGTGGTGGTGGTGGTGGTGGTGGTAGTAGTAGTAGTAGTAGTAGTAGTAGTAGTGGTAGTGTTAGTAGTGTTTGTAGTCGTCGAAGTAGTAGTGATGCTGCTGGTGGTGGTGGTGGTAGTAATAGTAGTAGTAGTAGAAGTGGTGGTAGTAGTAGTAGTAGTAGTAGAGGTGGTGTTGGTGGTAGTAGTAGTAGTGGTAGTAGTAGTAGAAGTAGTAGTAGTATTGGTGGTGGTGGTGGTGTTGGTAGTAGTAGTAGAAGTATCAGTAGTGGTGGTGATAGAAGTAGTTGTAGTGACGGTGGTGATGGTTGTGGCGGTGGTGTGCGAAGTAATAGTAGTAGTAGTAGTAGTAGCAGAAGTAGTAGTAGTTATAGTAGAAGTAGTGACGGTGGTATTGGTAGTAGTAATAAAAGTGGAGGTAGTAGTAGTAGTAGTAATAGTAGTGGTGGTGGTGATGGTGGTGGTGATGGAGGAGTAGTAGTAATAATAATAGTAGTAGTAGTAGTAGTAGTAGTAGTAGTAGTAGTAGTAGTAGTAGTATTAGTAGTAGTAGTAGTAGTAGAATTTATTGAAGTAGAAGCATTAGTAGTATTGGTTGCATCAATAGTAGTAGTAGAAGTAGTTGTAGTAGTAGTAGTTATAGTAGTAGTAGTGACTGTGGTGGTGGTAGTAGTAATAGAAGTGGTGGTAGTAGTAGTAGTAGTAGTAGTAGTAGTGGTGGTGGTGATGGTGATGGTGGTGGTGATGGTAAAAGTAGTAGTAACAATAATAATAGTAGTAGTAGTAGTAGTAGTAGTAGTAGTAGTAGAAGTAGTAGTTGTAGTGGTAGTAGTAATGACTGTGGTGATATGGTAGTAGTAGTAGTAGCGGTGGTAAAAGTAGTAGTAGTAGTAGTATTAGCAGCAGCAGCAGTAGTAGTAGTAGTAATAGAAGTAGTGGTGGTTGTATAAGTAGTAGTATTGGTTGTGGTGGTAGTAGTAGTAGTGGTGATGGTAGTATTAGAAGTAGTAGTAGTGGTGGTGATGTTGGTGATGGTAGTACTAGTAGTATTTGTGGTGGTATAAGATGTAGTATTACTAGTAGTGGTTTTGGTGGTAGTAATAGTAGTAGTAGTAGTAGTAGTAGTAGTGGTAGTAGTAGTAGTAGTAGTAGTAGTAATAGTAGTTGTAGTAGTAGTAGTAGTAGTAGATGTAATAATAGTGGTAATGATGGTGGTGGTGGTGGTAGTAATAGTAGTGGCGGTTATCGTAACAGTAGCAGTAATACTAATAATACTAGAAGTAGCAGTAGTTGTAGTGGTGGTGGTAGTGATGGTGGTAGTATTAGTAGTGGTGGTTTTGGTAGTAATAGTACAGACACAGACTTATTTTCAATAAAATACCAGTCTTATTTAGTCTAACTATAGAGTCGGCACTGAAGTTTATAACCTAAACTTATTTTAATAATTTAAATTATCATATTTCACCCATACCTATTCATAATTCATTGAAAGTACAAAGGTATATGTTTGTCCACTAGTTGTCGTATACATTACAATACACAAGGGCGTTAATATTTATAATAATGTTAAATATTTCATTCAGCTCAATGTTATCGTGTACGTTTTAAAAGGATCATGTTTATTGTGTATCTATGTAGGTTTTATACCCTGCCTTTTGTTAGTTGAAATAAAGTATTGTATATCAGAACTAAAATTGTTCTTAACTTGATCTTGATATAATTGACAATATATATTGTATTGTTAAAGTGCAGTACTAATATCGCAATGGCATGGTGACATGATATGTTTTGTAGCGAATTATTTGTGCACAATGCAATGCGATTTATGATTTGCTGTATTCAACATGAAATCCTAATTACGATGCCTAACTACGGATTGTAGTATCGCTTTTCTTTCTATGCGATTAAGTGTGCGGTTATGCTGATCCGTGTTTTAAACTACGAAATCAATTATCACTACTACAACTAATAATACTAACAATAATGATAATAATAACAATGATAATAATAATAATATTTTTACTACTTCTACTGACACTACAGCTACTACTGCCACTACTACTACTACTACTATTTCCACTACTACTGCTACCACTATTGCTTCTCCTACTACTACTGCTGTTATTATTAGTACTACTATTACCACTACTACCACTACTACTATTTCACCTACAAAATGTACTAATACTTTACTACTACTTTTACTACTACTACTTCTACAGTAATGTACTACTACTACTACTACTACTACTACTACTACTACTACTACTACTACTTTTACTACTACTTCTACTACTATTACTACTACAACCACTTCTTCTTTTGCTCCTGCTATTACGACATCTACCACCATTACTATTACTACAAGTACTATTACTACTTCTATTATTGCTAATTATATTTCTTCTACTACTACTACTACTACTACTACTACTACTACTACTACAACAACTACTAATACAACAACTTCTACTCAACTTCTTCTTCCACTACTAATACAAATACTACTACTACAACTGCCACTATATGTTATACAACTACTACTGCTACTACAAATAAAACTAAAACTACTACTTCTACTTTTACTACTACAATTACAACTATTACTACTACTACTAATCCTCGTCTTTCTCTTACTATTAGTGCTACTACTACTACTACTACTACTTATACTAAAACTACTAGTACTACAAATACTACTACCACTTCTACTGCTACTACTACTACTACTTCTACTACTACTACTAGCACTACTATTAGTACTTCTACTACTACCTTTACTTTTACTACTACTACTACTCCTACTACTACTACCAATATTACTACTACTTCAACTACTAGTACTAAAATACTACTACTACTACCGTTACTACTATTACAACTACTACTGCTACTACTACTACTACTACAACTACTACTACTACTACCACTACTACAACCACTACTACTACTACTATTACTGCTACTACTGCTACTACCTTTACTTTAACTACTACTACTACTTTTACAACTACTAATACTACTGCTACAACTTCTACTACCATTACCATAACTACTATTACTACGACTTGATGTTACTACCGCTAATAGCAATAGTACTACCACCACTACTGATACTACTACTGTTATAAATACTACTTGTTCCAATACCACTACAGCCTCTACTACCGACACCCCATTACTTTTACAACTACCACAGCCACTTCTTCTACAACTACAACTGCTTCTACACTCTGTTATTGTTACTACTACTTCTACTGCCATTATCACTACTACCACTAACGCTACATCTACTCTTACTACTACATGTACCCCTACATATATATGGCAATATCAGTGAAGACGCTCGATGTTGACATCAGGACAGTAACGAAGAAGCTGTCGACAGGACAGTGCATTAACTGACAATAATAAGTGAGATGTCGACATAACACGTTCCTAAAGTCGATTAATGAAGTGGTTACGTGAATATCAAGATTTCAGAACTATGTCACCATAGCATAAACATATTGTCAAGATAAAAGAATATGTAACTGATAGACGTATTATTGTCTTTTTTTTCACTGCAGAAACGATTAACTAAAGTTCAACGTTATGTTTATTTGAAACCATAGCAAAACCACGTACTCTAATCCCTATAATAACATAATCGACATGTTTACAGACAGAGACAACCATGACCACCAACGTTAACCTTGTTTTTGTTGCAATAACGTCCATGTCCTTCATTGTTGTTTCGTAAGTTTTTATCTAGATATGAATGACTTTGCACATTGTATTGTTTAATATCTATTTTAAAACATATCGCGTGTTTCAATAGCGTGCTAACACGATATTTTCTGTAAGAAATATTTTGTGAATGTTTAAGTGTTCACTTCATTAAACATGAAACAAAAAAAGGAATTCCAAGCTTTACATAATTGCAGTACACTATAGTACTAATCAAAACAAAGATATTTGTGAAACTGCTGCGTAATATGTCAGCCATTCACATTTATTAGCCAACTAAAGTACTTTAAAGGGACACACTGCAAATTTTCATTTTAAAGTATTATGTAAATATGAAGATACATCACAACAGCATAATCATGCTAAGACTACTGTGTTGAAAAAAAGTGCACAAGTCTTGTAGGTCTAAAGAAAAACATAATATATGACAGATCTTCGACAGCAAGTGCAAATCATATATTATTTCCTGAGTTGTATCGGTTGCATCTGAGTTGTATTGAACACATTCCAAGTATATCATGATTTATAACAAAATGAATACAGAAGATCTTTGATGGCTCCAACCCGACGGGACTGGATAAAATAGTTCGAACAAAGGGTGCGAAAATACAGGTAAATATGTTGGCTGGACTAATTAGTTTCTAGTTCGACTCTTCCAGCCATCGATGTTCTAGCTATCCGAGGTAGAATTATAGAAATTAAGTAGCAATTCGACTGGGACCAGATAAACGGTTCGAGTCATGTGTAGTGTTCTAATGTAAACTTCAACGTATTCATATATCTATGTCAAGACTTATAAAACATGTTTAATATTCAGTACAATACACTTAATAAATCAAACCATCCCCAAAAGAAAAAAGTAACCAACAGCTTAGTTTTTATTGCCCCATGTGGATCTTAAAATAAACTATGTTTTATCTGAATGTGGCAATGACAAATGTTATAATGACATTTTAATATTCCTGAAATTAATATGCTACTAGGTGTATATCAATCAAATAAAAAGATGGGCGCACAATGGGGCGAACTTGGGCTGGAATACATGTCCACTACGGACTACATTACTTGAATGTACGCTCAACATACATGTATCAGAACTCTAATATATTTATAAACTGTGAATTGTAAACTGATATGCATTTAGCACGGCTCAGCAAATACACAATACAGGGCAGTTGGTTTGTAATGCAAACATATTATTTTACCTGTTCACAAAAACTATTAACGGCAATCATAACATACATATAAAATATAAAACGCAGTTAAGTTTACGTAACATAAGAGATTAAAAAGCGCGGTGTATTACTTAACAAAGCTTAATAGAATATGTGTTATTTGAAGTGCAGAACATTGAAAGTAATAATAAAATATATTTATTTTTTGCTAAGGTACTAAGGTAAATCATAGTCGTAACATAACCAAGCCGTTTCAATGTATTGTAGCTATGTCAATTTGCATGGAAGCGACAGTGTGAGCGGCTGCATGCTGTATATCCCTGTGCTTATTTGCATATTCACTTACAATGTAACATTATACACATATCATGTAAACTATTATTCAAAGTCAATAAAAGTTGATGTGATATATCTATATAGTTTTAAATCCGAACAAACGGTAACAGTTTGTCATTTGTTTAACAACTACAGTCCATGTAGGGACAATACAATTACGTTTATTAACAATTAGTCGTAAGAGTGATTCCCCTTATTAACAATATAATATTTGCTAAACTAAGCTTTAATAAGCAATGTTTTAAGGCACAATGATGTTCCATATATGAAAAGTTTTGTTTTCATTATTCGATAATATGACGAGAAGAAACGTACGTTAAAATTATATAAATATCATGTTGTAACGCAATCCCATAATCAGTTAAATATATACAAACTGCAATTCAGGAATATGCTTAACTCATGTGTTTGCTATTAATCTCCTTTCTTTTGATATTCAATGACAATAGTTAATTATTATCAGTCCAATAAATGATCTGATGTCCGTTTCTCAATTCAAAACTGAGCGTTTTCATTTTGAGAAGCAATCAAGTCGAGACTGGAATCAAACAAGCGACATTGGACGTGACAGACTAACACTATACCAACTGTATTGCATCCGTCTAAGCATATGAGTTACTGTAGTTATGTGGAAATAATTAGTATCTTTGTATATTAATTAAACAAATACAATATTAAATATTAATATAGTCTTCAGTAAGTTTGAGAGTAAAGTACAAGCAAATAAAAAATGAGTTCTAAAATATATTTGTTAACAAATATATGGAAAGAAGAATCGAGATAAAACAAGAAGTAGCTCTATTAAACATGACAAATTCGAAATGTATGAAACAAAATGGAGACATTATCCCATTACAATATTAAAAAAGCTGTGTTTCTTTTTTGTTCAAAACTTGGAAAGCTGTTATTATATATGATAATTGTTTACGATATTTACATTGGTGAAACTGTTTCAATCTTTCTGTGGTTGTTCGGTAACTATGTTAAGCAAATAAATGATAAACATATTCTTTTTTATTCTTTGTAAAAAAATACAAAAGTTCATCAAACTCTCACTAAAATGGCGACATTTTACTTATTGGTACAAACATCGAGATGGTGTTATTGAAACTGTGTTGATATATATACTATTGCTTAAGTAAAAATATCTGTGAGTTATATACGATACTATTGTAACCATATTATGTAAATAAACATTAACATGTTTTGTATCGTTTATATATCAATATTGATACATTGTTGAATTGCATAAAATACGATATATATGTTGAATATATCTTTTATTTAATATTCATAATTGTCTACGATATCAATAATCTTTAACATGCATTGTACAAGAGAGACAATCCAGGTGGACACTATCTATGTCATGCTATTTTATATTATAATCACTCTATCCGTTAACAACGAATTTTAATCCACATGTAACGAAACAAATGATAACACCATCAGACGAAACATGGGGCTATGTGTATGGGTGCAGCAATTGTAGTTCATTGTCAAGACGATAAACATATCGTGTACGACAGTGGCTCTGATCCAAGTCATGCCTTATAGGTTGGTCTTGCACACTTGATTATGCCAGGTTTACGTAGATGTTGTATTCATCGAAACATCGCAATATTGGCCAAACAACTTTGGGGAAAAAAAGAAACGATGTTAAAAGATGAGACCGTACCATATTACATGATACCGTATGTAGTCAATTATTACTGATATGTTGTATATTATGTTGTATTGAACATGAATATTCCATACACAATATAAGGTCGGCAGTGTAACCGTATTTTCGGTTCGTTGACCATATACATTACATATTTACATACATATAAGACAAAAAACAGTATTACATGAATATATGCAATTACAAATGGATTACATGAATACAAATATAACGAAAATGACGCACATTTTTTTGATATTCCAAATGGTCAACAAATGTGTTTCATATATTATCGATTCATATTAAATCATGATATTTTTTTAAAATATTTTTTTAATGTCTTTATAACATTTATATATGTTATTCAACCACTTGTAAATATCACTCCTTTGTTTATAATTCTGGTAAAACTGTTAAAGTGCAATAATCTCGTATAACACATATACGCGTGTAACCATTGACTTGACACAGACTGTCAATCAAAAAGGGATGTGATCCATTCAGCTTTCGATATTTGTTTGAGCGCCGCCAATTTTCTTAGACAAGCTGTCGGTGTATTTGAAAGCACTATATTGTATTTACCAGACAGATGGATCCGGTTTAGTAATAACACCGGCACTTGACCGATAGTCGTTTTATGTCAGGTCAAATAAACATATAATGTAAATGCACTCTACAATATGTAATGCGTTAAATATTTGTTTTCAAACGTAAAATATTTATTATATGTTCAGCTTCATGTTAACATAAACGTTTCTGTCGTCTTCATTGGTTTGTTCTTAAGCTGGAACAAAAGGAAAAATATCATTTTAAACATTCAACCGACCATAGGCTAAGAATAATTATATGTATATCCTTAGCTAGCTTTCGGCTTTACGCCTTCATCAGAGGACAAAAATAAAAGAAAACAACAAAACAACAACACACGAACAAACAATTTTCTATATATAAAATACTGCAGACAGACAACCTCTGTGTTATGTAGGTCACAATAATTTTAACACATTGTTGCTTATATGTGCTTCTACTTTTTTTAAAACAACAAATTTATGGGATACTACCGTCATATGGATTATGGGCGCGTGGATGAGCGAATTTGTAGTGTATGTAGTTAAATGTTTTAGTTTGTAATATTTTGCAGTAGGTTTCTCTGTCTGTCTGCAGTATTTCTTGTTTTTATGTTGTTGTTTTGTTGTTGTTTTCTTTTATTTTTGGCGAAAGTGTTGAAAAACCACACAGTTTTTTTATACGATTACATGCCGGAAAAATATGTTTAAAAAAACTTTGGTCACTATGGCGTCACAAAACGTGAGCTTATCAGTGACAGTGCGTTATTGTATTCCCCTCGTCACAGGCTGTGGGGCAATGTGAGATAACAGAAGGTAGTATCGATGTCCAATACGTACTTTAAGAAAATCCACTTTATACCTCACTGATGGACAAATGAAACACTTGAGAACAGATCATTAAATCGAAAATCGAAATAATATTTTTAAAAACGAACGTCTACATTTGTGTGTATAATAAATTGCGAATCATATCATATCATATATTCAGAATATGTGCCAAACTGTGCTATGAAACTTTAAAACTTACGCGGAACAAAATTGTATCAATAAGGTTTAGGATATCAGTTAAAGTACATATATTTAAAGTGTAACGATAAAATACATTTTATAATCTAGGTATACTATTTTACTGGTCCACAGATGTAAAGAGTGCTTTTATACTGGAACGGGTAACCTCAATTTGCGACATTGTCGTATACATCCCTTTATATTGATATGGCCCCGAGACATTGATGTATACTGATAATAAAAATCATCGGATAAGGTCGTGAAGATCTCGTTTTCGAGGCTTTGTTCGGGAAGTTTACGGAGCTCATTGTAAACATTGCGCAATACTTTATTGCGGAACGTATTAACGTTTTGGCCAATATCCAATTACCGTTAATTTGATAACTTTCAAGTAAATAAAGGTTATACGTCAATACATAAGAATTGTTTTGTTCACACTGCATACAGGAAATGTCTGGATTAACAGCGTATTTGTGTTACTTGCCAATATAGTCCCTTTAAAACGTGTTCTAGTGATAGGGCGTCTGCTTCGAATACGGATTGATCAGTCAGCCGGTGTCATACCAAAAGGGTACTAGAAACTTCCTTGCTTGGCGCTCAGCATTTAGAGGATAGTTCTCGGTCTTAGACTAGTTGGCCCGGTGCCGTTAAGATAATGTGATTGGGTGGGGTATCATACTGTTTGTCTGCGGCATGATACCCCAGTGTGGAAAATTAGAATACTGTCTCAAGTAGACACCGTCGCATTAAAACTGAAAACTTGTTGAAAGTGAAGCTAAACACCATACAACAACAACGACAACCTATTTGTTAGCATGAAGAAGACCATGGTTGGTTGTGGAAATAAAAACAATTATTAACTTAAAAGAAAACCTTGATATACGTTAACCTAACAATGACGTTGCAAAGGCCATAACCTTCAACACAAGCATTTTATAAAACCATTCATCCTCGCGCATCAATCTCTTTTGTGAACAAAAGGGAAAACGATAGGACATGTTTATTAACTTTCATCAATCATGTATCAGTTATCCTGTAGAACAAAACCAAAATAATACATTTAATTCACTAGTTGACGACCCCTGTCACAACCTAAACACCGACACGTGATGTCCATAATACGTCATCGATTCGTAACTCATTGTTATAACATCTTTATAATTATTCACACAGTCTATTCACGACACCAACATTGGATATCTGGGGTAGAATGGTCCATCGGAAGAAGACAATATAAAGTATAGGCATGCTAAACGAAGGAAATAATCCTGACAGGGTTATGGGAGTGTAACTTATATGTCTTTATTATGCGTCTATTATTTAACTACAGTCAAACCTGTCTTAAGCAGACAGTCAAGGGAAGCAGAAAAAAGTGGCATTTTAAGAGTTGTTGATTAATATAGATTAATTTGCTCCAGAGAAAATAGTCAATGCGGCTTCTTAAGATAAGATGCTGCACAATAGAGGTGACCGCTTTCACATCTGTTTTTGTTCATTAACAACTAATGAACTAACATACAATACATGTTTACAAAGTGACTGATTAAGATTATCGTGAGCAGCTCACACTCTATCCACTGCACTACCTCTCCGATAAATCTTAGTTATACATTTATATATATATAATATCTTGCAACCTCTGTCGTGAGCATCCTACACTCTATCCACTGCACTACCTCCCCGCTTAATCTTAATTATACATGTATCGATAATATCTTGCAACCCCTGTCGTGAGCAGTCCACACTCTATCCACTGTTCTACCTCCCCGCTTAATCTTAATTACACAAGTATATATATAATATCTTGCAACCCCTGTCGTAAACAGTCCACACTCTATCCACTGTTCTACCTCCCCGCTTAATGTTAATTATACAACTATATATATAATATCTTGCAACCTCTGTCGTGAGCAGCCCACACTCTATCCACTGTTCTACCTCCCCACTTAATCTTAATTATACATGTATATATATAATATCTTGCAACCCCTTTCGTGAGCAGTCCACACTTTATCCACTGTTCTACCTCCCCGCTTAATGTTAATTATACATGTATATATATATATAATATCTTGCAACCTCTGTCGTGAGCAGCCCACACTCTATCCACTGCTCTGCCTCCCCGCTTAATTTTAATTATACAAGTATATATATAATATCTTGCAACCTCTGCCGTGAACAGTCCACACTCTATCCACTGTTCTACCTCCCCGCTTAATGTTAATTATACAAGTATATATATAATATCTTGCAACCTCTGTCGTGAGCTACCTCCCCGCTTAATTTTAATTATACAAGTATATATATAATATCTTGCAACCTCTGTCTAGAACAGTCCACACTCTATCCTTTGTTGTACCTCCCCGCTTAATTTTAACTATACAAGTATATATATAATATCTTGCAACCTCTGTCGTGAACAGTCCACACTTTATCCACTGTTCTACCTCCCCGCTTAAATTAATTATACAAGTATATATATAATATCTTGCAACCTCTGTCGTGAGCAGCCCACACTCTATCCACTGTTCTACGTCCCCGCTTAATTTTAATTATACAAGTATATATATAATATCTTGCAACCTCTGTCGTGAACAGTCCGCAGTCTATCCACTGTTCTACCTCCCCGCTTAATTTTAATTATACAAGTATATATATAATATCTTGCAACCTCTGTCGTGAACAGTCCACACTCTATCCACTGTTCTACCTCCCCGCTTAAGTTTAATTATACAAGTATATATATAATATCTTGCAGCCTCTGTAGTGAGCAGCCCACACTCTATCCACTGTTCTACGTCCCCGCTTAATTTTAATTATACAAGTATATATATAATATCTTGCAACCTCTGTCGTGAGCAGCCCACACTCTTTCCACTGTTCTACCTCCCCGCTTAATTTTAATTATACAATTATATATATAATATCTTGCAACCTCTGTCGTGAACAGTCCATACTCTATCCACTGTTCTACCTCCCCGCTTAATTTTAATTATACAAGTATATATATAATATTGCAACCTCTGTAGTGAGCAGCCCACACTCTATCCACTGTTCTATATCCCCGCTTAATGTTAATTATACAAGTATATATATAATATCATGCAACCTCTGTCGTGAACAGTCCACACTCTATCCACTGTTCTACCTCCCCGCTTAATCTTAATTATACATGTATATATATAATATCTTGCAACCCCTGTCGTGAGCAGTCCAAACTCTATCCACTGCACTACCTCCCCGCTTAATTTTAATTATACATGTATTTATATAATTTCTTGCAACCTCTGTCGTGAGCAGCCCACACTCTATCCACTGTTCTAGCTTCCCGCTTAATTTTAATTATACAAGTATATATATAATATCTTGCAACCTCTGTCGTGAACAGTCCACACTCTCTCCACTGTTCTACCTCCCCGCTTAATTTAAATTATACATGTATATATATAATATCTTGCAACCCCTGTCGTGAGCAGTCCACACTCTATCCACTTCACTACCTCCCCGCTAAATCTTAAATATACATGTACATGTGTATAATATATTCGACCCTCTGTCGTAGGCAGCCCACTCTTTATCTAATGCACTAGCACCCAGCTTGATCTTGGTTATAGATGTATCTATATATAATATCATTTAACCTCTGGAGTAAGTTGACCATACTCTATCCACTGCACTAGCTTCCCGCTTAGTCTTAGTTATACATGTATACATCGCCAGTATGACTATATGATATATACTGTCTGCTCAATTGTTTATATAAATACATTCAATCTCGCCAGTATGACTATATGGTATATACAGTCTGCTCCATTGTATATATAAATACATTCAATCTCGCCAGTATGACTTTATGATATATACTGCCTGCTCAACTGTATATATAAATACATTCAATCTCGCCAGAATTAATATATGATATATACTGCCTGTTTCACTGTATATATAAAAACATTTAATTTCATCAGTATGACTATATGATATATATTGACTGCTCCACTGTATATATAAATACATTCAAACTCGCCAGTATGAAATTTATGATATGTACAGTTTGCTCCGCTGTATATATAAATACATCCAATGTCGCCAGTGTGTATATATGATATATACTGCCTGATCCTCTGTATACATCAATATATTCAATCTCGCCAGTATGAAATATAATGATAATACTTCCTGCTCTACTGTATATATAAATACAGTCAAACTTGCAAGTGTGAATTTATGATATATACTGCCTGCTCTACTGTACACATCAATACATTCAAACTCGCCAGTATGAAATATATGATATATACTGCCTGATCCACTGTATATATAAATACATCAAACTTTCCAGTGTGAATATATGATATATACTGCCTGATCCTCTGTATACATCAATATATTCAATCTCGCCAATATGAAATATAATGATAATACTGCCTGCTCTACTGTATATATAAATACATTCAAACTTGCCAGTGTGAATTTATGATATATACCGCCTGCTCCACTGTACACATCAATACATTCAAACTCGCCAGTATACAAGATATGATATTGCAGTGCCGGTGTCACAATTACATTAACTATATATATAACTGATATATAAAATACATATGTCATCGATAAATACCTTTCAAAGAGTCATCACGAGCCAGGTTTTCTATTAAAACGGCCCACATGTTGTTTCGATGCCGTTTCTAGATCCCCAATTTCGTAAATCGATGAATTACTCCCACAAATCAATATGTTGTATATTTTCATCGGTTTGCCTACTTGCTTTATATATTCATGCATCTAAATGCACTGTTTATTTAATCTGTCATAGCGTACAGAGCTCATTATTGTCAAACCTAAAGTGCCAGTTTCACGCGTGTTTACGGTGCGGGGGCCGCCATTTTCGTTCGCCTCGTTTTGATCTCAGTCAAGGTCGTTGTATAAATAGACCGGTGTGAGACTCGATGCGTTAGTTACAGTTTGGTGCTCCCTGATAAAGGTCGTCTGTCAGCCAGAGAATGGACAAATATCAGGTTTATAACTTATTGTGATTCTTAAATTAAGACCCAAGTATACTACGTTTATATATAAAACCGGTCTATGATCAAAAACTGAACTTGTATCATTTTTGTTCGATTCTATTCAAAGGTTCTAAATCTCGGTCAACCCGAATCCGGTCTTACCGATATCGGGAACAATTAAGCTTTTAAACCAAATTCACTTTATACCAGATCAGAAGCGGCATTTAGGTTGAGAAACTTACTATTTAGATATTATTATGGTAAATGTATACCTATACTTGTACCATATTAATTATTTAGTAATTAATAAGAGGTATAATAAAAGAAATACTGAACATAAAAAGAGAGTTGTTTTCCCTGACTTTACCAAGAACTAGTTTATCTAAAATCTCTGAAATAACACCACAGAGTGACCCACACAAATTATGTAAACTGCATCCTTTGAGAACTTTGTCAGGGATGTGGGCCTTACATTTGGTGTCAGAAGTGGGATTGATAATGTGTTTTTAGATAAAACAAAACAAGTCTTTATTTATTTAATGATACACAGTGAGTGTATTATCACTGTATAAATATAGCATAGCAATTCAACAAATCATATTTCAATTCTTTGAATTATCGGGCATCTTCTGGTCTGGTTATAATTAGTCATCCTGAAAATAGAAAATATAAATTGTTGTATGGTTTTAAATTATATCAGTTAGATCTACCAACAAATAAAAATGGATGAATATACACATGTATATGATTTTGGTTCCCCAGACAAGAGAACAGAATGTATTTCTGAAGGGAATAATGAAAATGGTCTGTCAGCTTGCTGTTCAGAAAATGAGAATAATGAGTTACAGAATAGTCCCTCATTGCCAAACAGTAAAGATAACAGACTTGCAAGATTAGAAAATAGTGTAGATAATCAAATGACAGGTATTTCAAAGGAAATAAGTACACTAGGTAGTACAATTTTATCCCTTAATACACAATTACAGAAAAGACTGAACAGTTTAGAATCAGATATTTACAGTGTAAAATCTAAACTGTCTGAAATAGAAAACCCTGACCCTGAAATTCAGTTCAACCACAATATAAGAAATGCTAGTCCAGTAGAACAAAGAAACTGTAGAGTAGACAGAAATGTTTTCCAAGATAGAAATATGAATCAAAATTTAGCAACAGACCAAGAAACATGTTCCAGAAAAGGTAACTCTAACTTAAAAATGAGACCCCAAACTTACAGTGGAGATGAGGATTTACAAGATTTCCTCACTCAATTTGAAATAACATCAGAAATAAATGGTTGGGGATATAATGAGAAATCACTATATTTGGCTAGTACATTAGCTGGTGGGGCTCGGTCACTTTTATGTGAAATGGATAAAAGAGAGAGACGAGATTTCTCTTCCTTAGTTGAAAAGTTACAGGCAACGTTTGGCTCTGAAAATAAAGCTGAAGTATTTAGAACTCAATTGAAAACCCGTACACGCAACAAAGGGGAGACAATTCCTGAATTAGCCCAAGCCATACGAAAAATAACTAGACAAGCATATCCAACTTGTACTCAAGATGTTATTGAGACTTTAGCTTTAGATAATTTTATTGATGCTCTGAATGATTCCGAAATTAGATTGAGACTTAGAGAAGTAGCTCCAAAGAATATATTGGAGGCAGAAAAAATGGCTGTTAGAATGGAAGCTCATAGAATAGCTGATAGACAGAGAAGCAAATTAGTATGTACAGTAGAAACACATAAAACAGAAAATGATTCAGTAGAACCAGTTGGTTCACCTATAAATAGAAATATAAATAAACTGGAACAGCATCCAGAAAAGGGTGGTTATTCCCATAGTTACCAAAACTATCAGAAGAGCTCTGATTTTGTTCCACGTTATCAGCATTCCCAGAACAGACAAGATAATAGATACCATCCACCAAGATATAATAATAGCAATTTCAGGAGAGATAGATATGGTCCAGATACCCAAGCATGGGATAACAATTATCAAAGGAAAAATAATAATTGGACTCAACCTAGGAACAATAAGTTTTCAAATTATCCCTCAAATACAAGCAATCAGCAGTTCAGTAGAAATGACAATAGACAATATAATCAGGGAAACGACCAAAAGTCAAGCTGGATGGACCGCAGTTTGACAAACCAAAACGGTCCCCGATCGAATTAAATCATTTGGGTTCTGAACACGGATATTTTCTCTCTGCCAAGATCAATGACAATGAAATAACCATGCTTGTTGATAGTGGGGCTAATGTTAGTGTTTTAAGCAGAACTACAATTGAAAACTGGCCATATTGTACCAGACCCAAAATTTACCCAGTTCAGAAATCCCTTGTTACTGTTACTGGAGAATCATTGCCTTTCCACGGTAAGGCCGAAATTGAAATTAGTATAGGAAGACAGAAAATTGTTCATGAATTTTTAATTGCTGATGTTAAACAAGGAGGCATAATTGGTTTAGATTTTCTTATGCAAAACCAATGTGATATAATGTTGAGTAAGAGATATATATGTATTGGAGGGGAGAGAATCCCCTGTTTTGTAAATAAAAGTGAGCCATCTCCAAACTGTTGTAGAATAGCAGTATCTGAAACTATAGTAATTCCTCCAGAAACTGAAATCATTGTAGAAGGAAAGTCCCTAGACACTGTAGATAGGAGTAGAGTTGGTATAGTAGAGCCTTCTCTACAATTTGTTGAGAAAACTGGTATGCTGGTAGCAAAAACGTTAGTGAATCCATATCATGGAAAATTTCATATGAGAATTGCTAATTTGAAGCAAGAGCCATGCACAATTTATGAGAATACTGTTACTGCTGTTTATGAACCTGTCAGAGTAAATGAAAATGTAAACGTTAGAACAGTACAAAGTGCAGTAACTGAAGATAATAGTATTGTTCCTGAGCACCTCACAGACTTGTTAGATAAGTCTGCAGTTCATCTGGATGAAAATCAGAAAGAGAAATTAAAACAATTTCTTATAAAACATCAAAGTCTTTTCTCAAAAGATGATCGAGATATTGGTTATACCAATTTGGTTACACATCATATAGATACTGGTAATAATAAACCTATTAAAACTTATCCGTATAGAATCCCTTTAGTAAAAAGACATGTTGCAGAAGCCGAAATAAAGAAAATGGCAGAAGATGGAGTTATCGAACCCGCTTGTTCTCCATGGTTATCTCCCATTTTAATGGTCACAAAACCAGATTCATCTATTCGTTTCTGTTGTGATTTTCGTAAATTAAACGATGTCACTATTAAAGAGTATCAACCCCTCCCTAGAATTGATGATAACTTGGACGCTTTAGCTGGTTCAAAGTGGTTCTCTGTTTGTGATCTTAAGAGTGGGTTCTGGCAAATAGATATTGATAAAGCGAGTCGACCAAAAACTGCATTTAGTTTACAAGGTGGACATCAATGGCAGTTTTGTAAACTTGCTTTTGGCTTGTGTAATAGTCCTAGTGTATTTACTAGATTAATGCAGATGGCATTTTCTGGTCTTATATGGAATACATTGGTTATATATTTAGATGACATCATTCTTTTTGCTAAAACATTTGACCAGGCCTTACAAAACTTAGAGGAAGCTTTCATCAGATTGAAACAAGCAAACCTTAAGCTTCATCCAAAAAAGTGTAAATTTTTTCAAAAAGAAGTTACTTTCTTAGGACATGTTATTAGTGAAAATGGGACTTCAACTTGTTCCGAAAAAGTGAAAAGTGTTAAAGAGTGGCCCACTCCTAAAAGTACTAAAGATGTCAAAAGCTTTATAGGATTAGTATCATTTTACAGAAAGTATATACACAATTTTTCCACCATTGCAAAACCCTTGCATGCTCTTTCTGAGAAAGAAAGGAAATTTATTTGGACACCTGAATGTGAGCAAGCCTTCCAAAATCTTAAAAATGTTCTTACAAATAGCCCTATTTTAGCTTTTCCAACCTCAGAAGATTACTTTATTCTTGACACTGACGCGTCAAATGTTGGCATGGGATCAGTTTTATCCCAGGTTCAAAATGGTCAGGAGAAAGTGATAGGATATTTTTCAAAGTGTTTATCCCGTGCTGAACGTAGTTATTGTGTTACCAGAAAAGAACTTAACGCTGTCGTTTCCTCAGTTAAACATTTTCATCATTATTTATACGGAAGGAAATTCACAATTAGAAGTGATCATGCCAGTCTCAAATGGTTAACTAATTTCAAAAATCTAGAAGGACAGTTATGTAGGTGGATGAATGTATTAGCTACATATGATTATGAGATAATTCATAGACCTGGCCGATTACATTCAAATTGTGATGCTTTAAGTCGAAGACCATGTTATGATAGAAATTGTGTTTACTGTGACCGAGTTGAGACAAGATACTTAACTTCTTCTGTAGGAAGAATTGAAGAAAAATCTAATATTGAAAAAATAAACACTTCTCGCATAACAGTACTAAATACAGAGGATTCAAAGAAACCGATAGCTGAAAGTTCTTTATATAAAACCGTAACAGAAATAGAGAAAAAGCAGGTAGATAATGACGATGTATGTAATAGAATAAGTACTTGTTATCAGGATAATCAGAGATCTTGGTCAACAGACATAGTTTTACTTATAAGTTTATTCGTACTTAGTGTGTTAATCACAAGAGAACCTGTAGTGGCAATACTATTTTTAATGTATGTTCTGTATAAGAGAGCAGTTGATATAAAGGAAGATGAGATGAAAAGTATGGTGACAAATGTGTCTGACTTGAATAGATTATTAGAGACAAGCAAGCCAGATACCACAAGGGTAGATATTGCTAGTAAATCAGAAAATAGTTTAAGCAATGAAAAGAGTAAAATGTATAGTTGTAATGAAATAAAAGCAAGTAAAATGGACAGAATAATTCCATTTCAAGTTTCTACCATGGTTAGATCTGTATCTAACTTAAGTTCTGATATTAATAAGTGTGTGCCAAGTCCATCAAATAGGGACAGTCATGAAAAGATAGGCATTGAAAAACTAGACTTAGACCAATGTGAAAATGAACCTTTTGGAAATTCCACAAATTATAAGAAAGAACAAGTAGCAGCTCAAAAGCATTCCAAGATAAGTTTAGGTAAACAAGATACTTCTCAAGGTTTTAAAGAGGTCAGATCTATATCTGGCATAAACATTGATAAAGAAGAGTGTTTACAAGGTCCTTCAAGTAAGGACAGTAGAACATGTACACATGATAAATTGACAAGAGCGAAAAATAGTAAAAGTAGTGATAAGATAGTGGGAGGGGAACATGATAAAATTAAAGTTAGTAATCAAAGTAATGTAAAAACAGACACAGTTGTCGACATAGAGACTTTAGATTTAGAACGTATGGCTCAGTTACAAAAATCTGATCCCGTTATAAAAGTGGTTCGTGAATGGATAGAAAGAGACATAAAACCAGAATGGACAGATATAACAGAATTTAGTGCCGAGATAAAGTATTTTTGGTATAGATGGGAATCTCTAGTGTTAGAGAAAGACATATTATATAGAAAATGGGAAAATGAAAGGGGAGATTCTGTAGAATTACAGACTGTATTACCGAAGTATTTAAGAAACTTTGTGTTATCCCAACTACATGATAGTGTGACTAGTGCCCATTTAGGTGTCAAGAAGTCATTGTATAAGGTTAGGCAGAGATTTTTCTGGTATGGTCTCAGAAAAGATGTAGAAGCATGGTGTAAAAGATGTAGTACATGTGCATCTCGTAAAAACCCTCAAAGAAAAGCTAAAGCACCCATGAAACAGTTCAAAACAGGTGCTCGGTGGGAAAGAATAGCTATAGATTTTATGGGACCTCTTGGAAAAACTGAGGGTGGTAACAACTACTTAATGGTGGTAGGTGATTACTTTACCAAATGGACCGAGGCCATTCCTCTACCAAATATAGAAACAGTTACGGTAGCAAATGCACTAATAAGTCAAATATTGCAAAGATTTGGTGTACCTCTTTCTATACATAGTGATCAAGGAGCCCAATTTGAGTCAAACTTATTTCGAGAACTCTGTATTCTCTTGGGAATTAAAAAGACCAGAACCACTGCCTATCGACCTCAGTCAGATGGAATGATTGAGCGTGCAAACAGAACTATTCTTAGTATGTTAACAGCATTTGTATCCCAAAATAGGAGGGATTGGGACAAATATGTACCTTTCTGTATGATGGCATATCGTTCGTCAGTACATGAGTCTACTGGTGTCTCACCCACAACAATGATGTTCGGTTCAGAAATTCGTCTTCCTATAGATTTAATTTTTGGTAAACCTGAATTAGACAATATGATAACTAGAACAAAATATGGGGTAGATTATATAAATGAGTTAGAAGATAAGTTATGCAGTATACATGAGTTTGCCAGAAAGAGAATGTCCCTCTCCAGCAATGCCATGAAAAAAAACTATGACCTGAAAATTAATGTAAAACAATATGTAGTAGGAGATAATGTATGGTACTACAATCCCCAACGAAAAATAGGGTTGTGTAGCAAGTTAATGAAACCTTGGACAGGTCCCTTTAAAATAATATCAAAATTAAATGATATTTTATATAGAATTCAGGGTGGTCCCCGACAGAAACCTCGTGTTGTTCACCATGACAAATTAAAACTATTTGAGGGGAAACTTTGTAATTCATGGTTCCAGAGTGATTAGCTTTGACATTTAATGAAGAGATATATGTTAACAATTAAATTGTATAAAGTATTGAATATAGATTATAATTATTATTAAAGAAACAGACATGTATGATAAATAAACAATTAACTTATTTCAGAAACCTTTCACGTGTTCTATATGTGGAGACATATCATTCACGACACGTGCAAAATGTTTGTCCCACATAATGGAACAACATAGTGGTGTGACGTGGAAGTGCACAAGTTGCTACAAAGTGTTTCACAGAAACACTCCGGGTACTTCTTGCCATAGACGGAAGGATGATTTTATCCGTTTCCATTCAGCAACTGGTAAAAGAGGTCAAGAGGCTGAAGATATATTTGCCAACTTCAGAAAGACGGCTGATCAACAAATCAGAGACAACCGATGGCCCCCAAATGAAAAAAAAATACCAACCCTTTACCAGTACATACAGGAAAAAGGAAAGAACCATCATTTCAATTACCTTCCATAAGAGAAAACAGTGCAAAAAGGACTAGAGCTGTTAGCCCCAGGTCACGGTCTAGTAGCAGCTCTAGTTCAGCTTCAACAACATCTTCCAGCACAACATCTTCCAGCTCATCATCTTCCAGCAAGGCATCTACTAATACAACAATATCAACTTCACAGTATACTGAGTTACAGGCAGCCGTAAATTTTCTAATGGACTTTGAAGAACCATGCAACATTGAATTATTGGAACCGTTAAACATACAGAGAGATAAAGAAATGGAAAGAGAGAAAGAACAAATACAAATTAAAGAAAAACAGTTGAAAGATAAAGAGAGAGAAGAAAATGAAAGACAAAACCAAGAGAAGGAAAGGAGAGATAAAGAAAAAGAAAAACTAGAGAAAGAAGAAAAAGAAAGACAACAAAAAGAAAAGAGAGAGAAAGAAATGGAAAGAGAAAAAGAACAAATACAAATCAAAGAAAAACAGTTGAAAGATAAAGAGAGAGAAGAAAATGAAAGACAAAACCAAGAGAAGGAAAGAAGAGATAAAGAAAAAGAAAAACTAGAGAAAGAAGAAAAAGAAAGACAACAAAAAGAAAAGAGAGAGAAAGAAATGGAAAGAGAAAAGGAACAAATACAAATAAAAGAAAAACAGTTAAAAGATAAAGAGAGAGAAGAAAATGAAAGACAAAACCAAGAAAAGGAAAGGAGAGATAAAGAAAAAGAAAAACTAGAGAAAGAGAAAGAATAAAAAGAAAGACAAAGAAAAGAAAAAGAGTTGATAGAACAAAAAAATGAAATACTAAGGAAACAAAAAGAGGAAGAAGAAAATGAAAGAAAAAGAGAAAGTAAAGAAGAGAAACAACAAAGCAACACAGTTACACTAGAAAATAAATATGAAGAAAGAAAAAGACAACAAGAAATAAGAATAAATATAAGGAAAGAAGCAGAAAAAAACATTTCAAATATACATATACAAGAAACTTTTGATAGAGATATTAATAGCAGAATAAACAAAATTAACAAAATATTAGACAGTAGTAAAAACCAAGTGAAATTAAATGTAGCTGGAAATATTTTCCATACAACAACGAATACATTAGAATGTTGTATATTGAACTCTGTCTTGCCAGGACCTTCAAATGAAATTTTTTTGGATAGGGATAGTGAAAGCTACCCTTCTATAATGACCTTTCTTAGATGTGAATCTGCAGGTCAGAAGTTACCAATGAGTCTACTACCAAATGAGGCCACATTGTTGAGGAAAATAATGCTGGAGGCGCAATTTTTAGAAATACCTAAACTGCACAGTTTATGTAAAGAAAAGAGAGACAAAATTCTAGACTGGTGCTTATAGAAAAGAATAAGAATCATAATAAAAACTTTTAGAAAGAAGATATAAACAAGCATTACAACCGGATTACTAATAAGCTCATGATAATAGATAAAGAAACCAGATAATGAAATTAGATAAAGAAACCAGATAATGAAATTAGATAATGAAACCAGATAATGAACCGAAAATATTAAACCAGGAAAATGAAGTTGCTTATTTGAAGATTATCGCGTTCATATACTTACCTCACCATTCCGAAGGCCACAAGACAGAAGAAGATTAGTAAATTGTATTAAGAGTATTTTATTTTAGTAATAAGTAAAATTATAACCTGTGAATAGTATTCCCTATAAGTAAATATTTGATAATAACTACATTAAATTATTCAATAAATAAAACAATAAATAGGGATTAAATAGTAATTGTACAATTATAATTTGACATAAGAAGTACCTTTTGAGTTGTTGTGTCATAAGCATTGGAATCTAATTAGTAAAGTCATGTGTACACCTCATCTGTTAGTGTATTATACACCATCTGAAACAAATATTGTAGTACACTTTAAGTGAGCCAATTATTAGTTGATAATATAACTGTACTATTAATAAAGTCATAATGAATAGTGGATATATTACTCTTAAATATACAATGTAAAACTTTAAAATACACGTGTATAAATAGAAGTGAATGTAAATTATTTAAATCAAAATTAAAAGTCTTACATGGAGTTAATGTAATAAATTAAGAAGTGAACTATTAGTGAATAGTATTATAAATTAGCTCATATTTAGTGATGATATTTTAGTTCTAGCTGATATGGTTATATATATATATCATGTATTGTTGAATGGAAAATGTGTTTACTTGTTCAAACATAACCGGCTGGTATGTCTCTTTTATATGTAAATGGTGTTAATGTATAATCTGCGTTGAGAGATTGTTGATTTCAGTGCATATTCTGAAATATAGAGTTGTTAAAGATTTCATATATTTCATGTCATTTAAAATATTGTTCATATACAAGTTGAGTAAAAAGAAGAAATATTTAAGTATTGACTGTAAATAAATAGTTGTGCAGAATAGTGTGAATTATAATTACAATTCATTCAGAGCGACTGAATGAGTAAAACTGCCAATAAAGGATATAAATATTAAAATATTGAATGTATTTTTATTATTATTGCTACTTTTGATGACTTCAGTTAAATATTTAAATATACTGTCTGTTTAAAGGTTAAACTGCCGTTAAATAATTGTTGTTCATTTACCGGCTGGTATTTGAACATGGTCTGATTGTATTCCCTCAGCCGAGGATGATGTTAGCGACACTAATTGACTGAAGTATAAGACGGTTATTATTAAAATATATGTTGTTATCGTCGTTAAATAATTATTAATTAGTATTGAGATGTTGAGATGTTTTGTATAACTTATCTATTACTTACATAGTAAATGTTAAATACTTAAACATTTCTATATATATATAAAAAAAAAAAAAAAAAAAAAAAAGAAAAGAAAATTTGTCGCCAAAATATATGAAAAGTCTTTAGATTATTATGAGCAACTATATAAACCAGAAGAGTTATTCCATTCACTTATAAATTGGGTTGGAATGTTATATAAATGTAACCTGTAAAGTGTAAAGTAACAGATATTAATGTTTGTAGGATAAGTTTACTGTATGCAGGCTTTAAATAATCTATGAAATGTGTTTGTTAACAAGTCAGAATTATTTCATTAATTCACTACTTTGGTAATTGTGACACTTTCCTGATATAACCACCCCAGTTTAGTTTAAAAATAAATCAAAACAATAATTTAAAACAAAAAAAAAAAAAATTACATAATGAAAGATTTGGAACCACGTGTCTAGACCCAGATCTAAATAATTGGGGACCAATTGCTAAGGGAAGGGGGCAATGCAGTGCTGGTGTCACAATTACATTAACTATATATATAACTGATATATAAAATACATATGTCATCGATAAATACCTTTCAAAGAGTCATCACGAGCCAGGTTTTCTATTAAAACGGCCCACATGTTGTTTCGATGCCGTTTCTAGATCCCCAATTTCGTAAATCGATGAATTACTCCCACAAATCAATATGTTGTATATTTTCATCGGTTTGCCTACTTGCTTTATATATTCATGCATCTAAATGCACTGTTTATTTAATCTGTCATAGCGTACAGAGCTCATTATTGTCAAACCTAAAGTGCCAGTTTCACGCGTGTTTACGGTGCGGGGGCCGCCATTTTCGTTCGCCTCGTTTTGATCTCAGTCAAGGTCGTTGTATAAATAGACCGGTGTGAGACTCGGTGCGTTAGTTACAGTTTGGTGCTCCCTGATAAAGGTCGTCTGTCAGCCAGAGAATGGACAAATATCAGGTTTATAACTTATTGTGATTCTTAAATTAAGACCCAAGTATACTACGTTTATATATAAAACCGGTCTATGATCAAAAACTGAACTTGTATCATTTTTGTTCGATTCTATTCAAAGGTTCTAAATCTCGGTCAACCCGAATCCGGTCTTACCGATATCGGGAACAATTAAGCTTTTAAACCAAATTCACTTTATACCAGATCAGAAGCGGCATTTAGGTTGAGAAACTTACTATTTAGATATTATTATGGTAAATGTATACCTATACTTGTACCATATTAATTATTTAGTAATTAATAAGAGGTATAATAAAAGAAATACTGAACATAAAAAGAGAGTTGTTTTCCCTGACTTTACCAAGAACTAGTTTATCTAAAATCTCTGAAATAACACCACAGAGTGACCCACACAAATTATGTAAACTGCATCCTTTGAGAACTTTGTCAGGGATGTGGGCCTTACAATATATACTGCCTGATCCACTGTATATATAAATACATCAAACTTTCCAGTGTGAATATATGATATATACTGCCTGCTTTACTGTATACATCAATACATTCGAACTCGCCAGTGTGAATATATGATATATACTGCCTGCTCCACTGTATACATAAACACATTCAATCTCGCCAGTATGAATATATGATATATACTGCCTGCTCCATTGTATCTATAAACACTTTCAAACTCGCTAGTAAGAATATATGGTATATACTGTCTATTCCAGTATATACATATATATATATATATATATATATATATATATATATATATATATATATATATATATATGCGTTCAAACACGCAAGTGTCAATATATGATATATACTGCATGCTCCATTGTATATATAATTGCACTCAATCACGCCAGTATGAATATATGATTGATAATGTCTGCTCCAGTGTATATATCAATACATTCAATCTCGCCAGTATTTATATATGATATAAACTGCCCGCTCCAATGAATATATAAATACAATCAATCTCGCCAGTATGAATATATGATATAGACTGCCTGCTCCAATGAATATATGAATACATTCAATCTCGCTAGTGTCATTATGATGTATACTGCCTGCTCCAATTTATTCATAAATACATTCAATCTCGCCAGTATGAATATATGATATTTACTGCCTGCTCCAATGAATACATCAATAGATTCAATCTCGCAAGTATGAATATATGATAATTATATACTGCCTGCTCCAATGAATATATAAATACATTCAATCTCGCCAGTACGATTATATGATATAAACTGCTTGCTCCAACGTATACGTAAATACATTCAAACTCGCTATTATGAAATATAATGATATATACTGCCTGCTTTAATGTATATATAAATACGTTCAATCTCGCCAGTATGAATATATGATATATACTTCCTGCTTCTCAGTATATATAAATACATTCAAACATTAATATATGATATAAACTGCCTGCTCCATTGTATATATAAATATATTTAATTTTGCGAGTATTAATATATGATATATACCGCCTGTTCCACAGTATACATAAATACATTTAAACTCGCCCGTATGAAATATAAGGATATATACTGCCTGCTCCTCTGTATATATAAATACATTCAATCTCACCAGTATGAATATTAAGGCTATACGTGAATCGAAGTGTCTAAGTAAGCCGACTTATTTTGAAATAGGGGTAACTATGACGAGTAAAGAGCAAGGAGTATTAAGATTTACTTTTCCTTGGAAATTATATGATGAGAACTGTTATTAATTTATCACACAATAATATTTTAAAATATTAAAAATGAATGATAATTGATTCATTTACACCAACTTATGATTATTTAACATAAATGTCGATTTGATTTTAAGAAAAAATATGCGATAATTACTTGAATTTTGATATTTATGATTCGCACATGAGAGTACATGGTAATTGCATGCTTGATAGAAGAGTTATAATTAATTTTAATATATATTATTTTACACTGCACTATTATCATGTTTAAACATGGGTTCAGTATTTAATAAACTGATTTTATAAAAAGTATATAAATAATGAAAAATTATTTATATGTTAACATTACCAGCAATATTCAGGTTAATTATAACATATTATGAATGACGTCATCAATATCGGGGTTTGTATTGATTTGTATTGATCACTTTACCTGCAATATTCAGGTAAATTATAACAAATCTTGTGTTGTTTATGAATGACGTCATCAATATCGGGGTTTGTATTGTAATTAAACGCAATAATGTTTGTTTAATCGGATAACTGAAGGAGAATTGCACGTAAATTACAATTCAAATAAACACTGGTCATCAATATGAAATATAATCAATAATGCCTTTAAACAAACATAATATATGTTGATCTGGTTTTGTGTTGGTTTGTTTGGATAAATATACTACCAGTCTAATATTAAATTGTAATGATCCTGTTGTATTATTTTTATAAAATATTGTTCTTTATGTGTCTCTATGCCGTGAGCAAGAAATCCAAGACGTAGTAGAGGGCCTGGAAGAGGTCAACGTCCACTGGCAATTCAAGTGGCCGAAATGAGGGGTGGCCACCAACCACCAACCGCCAATAGACCAATTCCCAATGGTACCTGACCAAGCACTGGATCAACCTCCACCATCAGTGCCTGACTAACTACCGCTTGTGCCGGACCAAATGATAGTTCCGTCTCAGCAACAACAACAGCCTGAAAACTATGTGGGGCCTCATAGCCCCATTGACCACTGTACCCACAAGATATTGCTCAAGATGCACAACAGTTTCAATATGCTCATATATCTATAAATATATGGCACAGGCTGCACCACTTCAGCAGGTTTACTAGGAGCCACTGTACCCACCCATGCAGCCTCAGGTTGATAACATGCAGGCACGATTAGTTAATAATAATAATAATCAAGGAAATATTAACCCATTACATTCTATAGTAGGTGACATTGCTTTACATGTATCCCGACAAATTAAGCCAAAAATATAGAATATATTTAACTTCCATCATTACTAGCAAAGATTTGCAGTGGAAACTCCGTCAGTTAGTAGGCCATGTTTTGACAACAAGGGATTTTGCCGTCAATCAAAATGTGATTTCAAGCATAGTTGTTCGAATCAAAGGTGCACATCCGCTTAATGTGTACAAAACGTTTTCATTAAAAACGACACAATCTTGATCACTCTTGGCTTTCAGACTAAGGTTCCAGCACAGCCAAACACAATACAGGCAATGATTCTCTGCTCCTCAAAGATTTGTTGGCACTAGGCTACACACAAACAAAAAGTTAAAAAGTTAAAACTATGGTTGGATAGGTATGATAAACACATTGATGCTTTCATTGACTCTTGATGCTTCATTTTGGTGAAAGGTTTTAGCTCAGGTTTTAGTCTCCAGTATTCGGGTCCATATATCCATATAAAATTATATTCAAAAAAATAAAATCTGTTGCACTGCTCCCAGAAAATTTAAACATGAAACTTAAACAAGAAGTAGTATTTGGAAGGATTTTAGGACCGTTTAATAAGATGCCCATTTCAAATTTAAGAATAAAACCAGTGGGTTTAATACCAAAGAATACTGGAGGATGGCGTTTAATTTCTAATCTGTCCTATCCTCCAAATTTTAGTGTCAATGAGTTTATAGATGAAATAAATTGTCCTGTAAGCTATTCAAAATTTGATAAAGTTATAGAAATTTTACAAGTTTGTGGGAGGTCACCTTTTATGACAAAAAAGACATAAAATCTGCCTTTAATTTATGCCCCATATATCCAGGGGATTTTGATTTATTTGGCATATGTTTTGACAATCAATTTTGGGTTAAAAAAATGTTACTTCTAGGAGCATCCATATCTTGTTCAATATTTGAAAGATTTTCAACATTTGTACAATGGGCAGTATCTGAAGAAACACATTCAAACAATTTTGATCACTATCTAGACGATTTTTTCTTCGCCGGAAAAAATGATAGCGATGGTTGTCATATTCTTAAAGACACTTTTGAATATGTATGCAATGACATTGGTATTCCGATTAATGATGAAAACTCAGAAGGTCCAACTACAAAAATGCGATATCTTTGTCTTGAAATTGATACTGTAGAAGGTACAGTCAGAATTCCAAATGATAAAGTGGAAAAAGCAAAAACATTATTACAAAATGCATTTTCCGTTAACGAAAATTCAGACAAGAACATAACAGTCAATCGTTGTTTTATTGAATTTTCTTTTCGAATGCCATTCCTTCTGGAAGAGCATTTAATTGTTGCTTTTACGAAGCTATGGCACATGCAAAAAAGCCTCCCCAGTATATTAGAATCACAGATGGTATAAAGAAGACATGATGTCAGTATTATCAGTGACATATTATGGATATCGGTTGATGATATTGAGTTATTTACCGATGCTGCAGGCTCTCCTCAGCGAGGCTGTGGTGCTTATTTTCAGGGTAATTGGATATTTTTTAAATGGCCCGGGTACTGGAGTGATGAAGTATTTAGGGATATTACTAACTTAGAATTAATACCAATCGTGCTGGCTTTCAATACATGGTGTTATCGCCTCAAAGGTAAAAAGGTGACAATACGGCCAACTTATCAAAAGTTGAAATTATCATCGCGTAATACACGAGTCATGTCATTAATTCGTTTGTTAATTATTATTCTACTAGCGCATAATATTCAAATTAGAGCGGTACATATTCATGGTCATCAGAATAACATTTGTGATGGTATAAGCCGTTTTCAGTGATCAATACTTTGGGAGTTACTTCTCGATTGGGCATCCAGAACCCAACCAGCAGTTCCGGACTCATTTCTTCGCCTTTTCAACTTGAAATTAACAGATTGGTTGATGCATCGATGACAAAAAAACACACAGAAAACGTACCAAGCGGGAAAGGCTTCATTTGAAAACGTTAGATTAAGCATGTCGTACAATAACACATGGCCTTCTCCTTTGTGGCATTTTGTTGAATATATTGCTTTTATGTCACAAAATGATTATGCATGTAAAACTGTTAGTTGCTATATTGCTTCTGCATGCATAAGCTCCTTTAATAAAATTAATAGCGATGAAGATAAAACGCAATTCTTCATTGTTAAACGAATGTTACAAGGCATGAACAGACTTCAAAAAAGAAATTATGATATAATGCCAATCGCCATTACTCTTTTAAGAAAATATTTGCCGAACTTAATGAATGTCTGTGCATAAAAATATGAAGTATATTTGTTTTCCATGGCATACACTTTGGCTTTTTCTGTTCTTTTAAGAGTTAGTGAAAAAGCTCTATCAGATAAACTCTCTGCAGACTGAGTTTTGCAATAAAAAGATGTTGTTGTTAATCAGAATAAAATCACTATTTTCATCAGAAATTCAAAAAATGACCAATTGGGTAGGGTTGCAACAATAACCATTCAGTTTTCTTACCGCAGCTCATTTTAAAGCATGCCCTTGATATATATTTAATCCAGGCGTGAGCATGCACGAAATTCTAGATAGATTTTACAATCTTCTTTCATTCAATTCTGCTCCGCAAATTCTAGTCATACATTGCATTGGAAATGATATTGGCCAAGTTAATTTATCGTATATTATAAAAAATTTAAAGTCGGTCACAAATGATCTTCTTACCAATCTTCCGGGACACACTTCTGGTTTGGTCTGGATTTCTTCCACGTCTCCATTATAGAAATGAAGTCAATTATAAACATCTTGAAGAAGTCCTTGCACGAGGAGCTAGCAGCTGCATCGGCAAATATTTCATAAAAAATGGTATAGTGGAAAGTGCTACATATTTGTATTCAGACTCGGTTCATTTGTCACAAACACGCTATACTATCATGTTAAATGTACTTCAAGGAGGCATTTATAAGTTTCTACAGACAGATGCGGCATATTATCCTGAAACTGCAGAAATTGATTCGTGGCTGGTTTAGATACATACTGTTCCGCCACTTAAGAACTAGCATTCTTCTTTTATGGCGGGATACTTATACATGTGGCTCTGGTCACAAGTCTGCGTGTCTTGGCATTGACAGCCAGTGTCAATAAATAACTTTTGATGAAAAAGATATAAATTATAGATTAATTTAACATTTATCTTGTGCTTTCGATACCCAGAGTATAAATCTGATAAATAAATATTTTATAACTTGATAGAATATTTTCAATTAATATAGTTGCAAATGACATTCAGTCAAATGTAATGAAAAATTAATCATTATTTACGATTGTTCGGAATATGTATTGAGATATTTCTGATCGTCCTGAACATGTTTTTATTTATTTCCGATTGTCCGGAATATAAATATAAGTTTGACTGGAACTAGTTACTCTATAAGGTCACGCAGTCAAATACTTTTTATTAATTCCGATTGTCCGGAATATTTGTATAATACATACATACTGCCTACTCCACTGTATATATAAATACATTCAAACTCGCCAGTATGAATGTATTATATATACTGCCTGCTCCATTGTATACATCAATACATTCAAACTCGCCAGTACGAATATATGATATATACTGCCTACTCCACTGTATATATAAATACATTCAAAATCGCCAGTATGAATGTATTATATATACTGCCTGCTCCACTGTATACATCAATACATTCAAACTCGCCAGTACGAATATATGATATATACTGCCTGCTCGACTGTATATATCATTACATTCAAACTCGCCAGTATGAATGTATGATATATACTGCCTGCTCCAGTGTATACTTCAATACATTCAAACTCGCCAGTATGAATATATTATACACACTGCCTACTCCACTGTATATATAAATACATTCAATCTCGCCAGTATGAATATATGATATATACTGCCTACTCCACTGTATATATAAATACATTCAAAATCGCCAGTATGAATGTATTATATATACTGCCTGCTCCACTGTATACATCAATACATTCAAACTCGCCAGTACGAATATATGATATATACTGCCTGCTCGACTGTATATATCATTACATTCAAACTCGCCAGTATGAATATATGATGCATCCTGCCTACTGCACTGTATATATAAATACATTCCAACTCGCCAGTATGAATGTATTATATATACTGCCTGCTCCACTGTATACATCAATACATTCAAACTCGCCAGTACGAATAATGATATATACTGCCTGCTCCACTGTATATATCAATACATTCAAACTCGCCAGTACGAATATATGATATATACTGCATACTTCACTGTATACATCATTACATTCAAACTCGCCAGTATGAATATATGATACATACTGCATACTCCACTGTATATATAAATACATTCCAACTCGCCAGTATGAATGTATTATATATACTGCCTGCTCCACTGTATATATAAATACATTCAAACTCGCCAGTATCAATATATGATACATACTGCCTACTCCACTGTATATATAAATACATTCAAACTCGCCAGTATGAATATATTATATATACTGCCAGCTCCATTGTTTATATCAATACATTCAAACTCGCCAGTTCGAATATATGATATATACTGCCTGATCCACTATTTGAAAGCCTTAGACCACTTGGCGGCCGCCGGAACACACTTTAATTTATAATCGTAAACATGTATTTATTTAATCAGCCTCGGTAAAAAAATGTATCAGAAATTTTACCAGTTACAAAAATAAGAATAAAAAAGCAGACACAGAACCATCAACATTAATGAAAGAATACGCAGAATGAAGCTTGATCCTTGAACAGCAGAACTGCAGAGTTTCAGTAAATTATATCCAATACTCAAAGTTTCACCCCATACGAATTCGTATTTGTATCTCCATGTTTCTGATTTTATGTTCAATTTCATTTCAAATTGGATGAATGTGTATATAGATAACTATATATATTTACGTATACTGTATCGCATATCCGTCGTCATGACTATGACATTATTAGACTGTATTTATGTTAGTTATTAAATATCAAATGTACTTCCTTCTTGGTTGAGCCTGGCTCGATTAGCTCAGTCGGTTACGCGTCTTACTATCAATCCAGGGGTCGTGAGTTCGAATCCCCCGCCCGGCAACAGTCTCCGTGATTATTGATATACGACATTGTGTCTCATTTTCATCGTCTGTCACCACTAATTCAAGTGGGAAAGTTATCAGTTACATGCAGAGATGGGGTGTGATTGAGTACTGGTTAATCCCAGGAAACAGTGGTTAGGTCAACTGATCGTCTGTTAGCACTCGATGGCATAAAATGACGCTATATATTAAATCAATAAATCAATCCTTCTTGGTTGAATAAAATGCATAGAAAGTAATAAACTTTAGTGTCAAATTTCATGTCAGATTTGATGAATATGTTTATAAATATCTAGATCTATTTTCGTCTTGTTTTACTTTTTTTTGTAAGGCGTGCTTGTAGGAAAAACAGTTTATATTTACTATTACCTAAGGATTCTGGTAATATTTTATGTAAATATATTGATGAAAACTCTATAACACCATGTTGCTAATATTTTGCACACCCTTGTTTTTTTTCAATTTAGGACAGGGACACAACTAGATACAAAATAGATACAATGTACAATGCTTTATTTCGTAAACAAAAGCCTCCGGTCTAAAATATATATCGTTATTTGCAGTAAATTGTATGAATTGCGCATGCATGTTATATTTGTTATTCATTTCTTTTTAATAGACAATAAATGTTATAAGATACTTTTCTTATTTTATAAGTGTCTTCCATTTGCAGAATATTGTAAAAAATGTAATAGATCATTCTCACTAGATTGGCGAGGAAATAGAAGCCGATGACGTAAATGTTAGTATCTAGGACATTTAAATAGTACATAATAATCGTCTTTTAATACATGACAGTGTAAGGTTGTTTGGCAATATAGACAAAAATGATTTTTACGATCAATATTGATGACCAATTTCTAGTGTGAACTTGTGAAGCTTACATTTAATAAAAACACATTCCATTCAGTAAAGACTTATAAGAGACTATAATATTTACAACATGCCGTAACTTTTTGAAAAATGTATCACATATAAGTATTGATATATTTAAATATATATATTGTAGACTATATAATTTTTATGTTTAAAACAATACAATTTTAACGATTATAAATGTGAGGCCGGTCCTAATCTTCATGGCCTAAAACACTATCATGAGTATATATGATAGGAAAAGAAAAGGTTAAGCTAACGCAACGGCGAATCAAAGCTTAAAACTGATTTCGAAATCAAATATCACTCCAGATATGATCTGAAATGAACTGATTAGCACCGACCTCTTGTCACAGTATCGAAATGATTACTTTATTTAAATGGATAGACTGCATTATATATATATATGAACTATTATAATGTTTTTATAATAGATAAAACAGATTCTGGCCCACTTTAATCATTCCATAATTGGAAAAGAAAAAAATGTTATCTATTCATCATTTGATAATTTATTAAATTTATCAATCATAGTTTAACGTATTTCAACAAAATGTCTACATTTTAACAGTGCATGTATTTCGATTTCAATCTCAGCTTAACGAACTAGCAAAACTATGTATCCGTACTGTCAATTGAGTAGGACATATTTAATTGTTTTGCGAGTTTAGTTAGTATATGTAGATGAGCATACATATACCTACACAGTAAATTATTGTCGAGCAATACAATTTATCTACTGAATGCATTATGTGAAACAATATAAAAAAACTCTATTTTATAACTATTTAAGAATCCCCATGCAACCAAAGGAAGAAAATATATAAAGTTTGTCCACAAGCAAGAGGTAGGATTATTCCATTTTCGAGCAACATTATTTTTTAAATAATACCAGAATATCATAATATCATATATTTACATAAAATGGCTTAAAATGTAGGAAAAGTGCATATTTTAGCTCGCTGTACGTGTACACTTTGACATTGTATTCAGCAAAAATGTAAAATTGAAAAACAAATTAAAGTATAAAAACATCATATTTTGCAATATTTTAATTAACATTCCGATGATATGATCAATCATGCAACAAGCAACAGATACATGGGGCCGCTTGGGACCTGTAATTTTGCACACGTAAGATAAGATATCATGAACATCTAACAATGTAACGGAGTTCATTCCTTGAATGACGAATTTACGGTTTAGCTTCTAATTGATTTGATTGTCACTTCTTTTATATTTTTCAATTTAGTTTTGCTGATCATTTATTGCATTGGTTGTGTTTTTCTCTATGTGCTATGTCTCAGATTGGGCATATATATTTTCTTATTTTTGACTGAATGCACGCAATTTCGTATTCGAGACACTGAAAGGAAAAGCAGTGTAAAGCAATCATATATAACAAAAATGTTAATCAAAAATACTTTCTTCTACCTACTACGATTTACATTTCACACGCATATCTTTTGAACATTATATGCACTGACACATAAACGAAAATGTTTTTAATTAACAAGATAAAAAGATAAACAAAATGTGCTGTTTCTTATATATATATCATGTAATAATTAAAACATACAACCACATGTAATGACAGGAAGTAAGGATACTGAATCAAGCGTCTGGATATAACAGAAACCCGGAAAAAGAAGACCAAGATTCCATATACGAGGCAGAGCTGCAATATCTCAAATAAACGACATCCCCGGTGTTCAAATGAATCACTGCAGAGTTGGCTGCCTGTGCATTTCCTTTGTCAGTATCGTCATCAGTCGGGTCAACTTTGGTCCGGATAATGTTAAAATACTTTTTGTATAGATAACAATACACCTTATCTGTACGGTTTGAAGATTTTTTTTTCACTAAGAACACCGAAAACTGATATGTACCTGGCTTTGTGCACGTTAACATACCAGTAGATGAATTAAAATCACCACCCAGATTGTAGATGGTACGGGAAAAATTGAGCGTATAGTAATTTGTAAAAGAACTTTTTCCATAGTATGCAGGTTCTGTTGCCGTAAATGCTGAAATGGACGTCGAGCGATCTGAAAAATAAAAATGGGATATTAAATCTCATATAACCCCACCGTTTCGTAAATAAATGCACTGTTCGGTACATTTATAAATAAATAAAATCGTTACATTTGATATATATTACATGTTAATAAATTGTAGCTCAGAAAGTCAGTATCATCATCAGTCGGGTTAACAAATATTACGAAGTCTTAAGAATTATTTTTGTATAGATAACAAAACACCGAGTCTACACGGATTGGAGATATTTTTTTCACTAAGAACACAATGGACGTCAAACAATCTGGAAGAAAATAAAATTTGGTATTAAATTTCATATAATCCTACCGTTTCGTAGTTAAATGACAGTGGCTATTGCTATGCACTGTTCGATACATTTATAAGTAAACACAATTACATCAATAAATTTGATATATTTATATTTTACAAATTAATATAAAGCAGTTCCGAAATGTTTTTGTTTATTCACATTTTTTACACAAAAGTGGATAAATTATTAGTTAAAATACATTAACCCAACTTATACCATAACGAGACAATAAGAATTCAAAATATTGTTAACAAATATAACTTTCAGGTTGAGGGTTGGAAATTTATGCCAATAGCTTGTGTTAGAAAATCAATGTTCATTGTATTGTAGTCCTACTCTTGAAATAGTATGTTGCCGACGGTGACATGGTGTCACGTGTTATGTAGGTTTGTATTATACTTATATATAGGCATGTGTTGAACCATTAGATACAAAAATAAAAGCTAGAATTGAGAGGAAATAATAATGAAAACTTTGTTCTTATTGGAGATTTCTTCAACACAGAGGTCAATAAGGTCGCATGGGTACTTAGACTGTGTTCCGCTTTCGGCCAAGTCTTGGATAACGTTAACACATTCTAGATCGTGGTGCTGCTATGTTACTGCTAAACTAGGTATACTGCACAGAGGCTAGTTTATTTAATAATGTAAGATTTTGGGCATCTATTTCTCTATGTAACAGATTAACATTGTATTTTTGAGATGTTTATGTAATGTGCATTCAAATCAAGTTATTACATACTTGACTGGTGAAAGAGCGTATTAAACCCATAGTGGTGTAATATCACTTCCGAATCATAAATCGGTATTTTCCGTTAAACTGGGTTCTCGTACGTAAAATGCCGAGATACTATCCGGCTTTCACTGACATATAAATTACGTCGATTTGTTATTTTGAGTTACGTCATGCGAAGACAGACGAAATCTATTATGCGCGAGTTTTCTTGTTCGTTATAAAGGTGATGAAAAAATAATGGAAAATATACCATTATCCTGAGTTATCATAACAAAGTATTTTGCATTTGTGCTTATTTACTATTAATTTATTAAAATCGTTGGCAAAATGGCAAAAATGATATGATGTTAGGCTCAGACTCGCATATCATATTATTTGTCATCTCGTTTTGATAAATTCAATAATAAACGATCACTCATGTGAAATTTTCTAAAATGTAATTGGTTTTACCAGTCAGATCGCGATTTGGTGGACATACCTATTTTTCCAGAAATAATCACTAATGTAAACACTGTATAACTTCCTTGCTGACCTTGGACTTTGTTTTTAAAGACGCCGAGTTGTAAATCCGTTCCATGATGTTCACTTAAGAACTCAATACATATTTTTATTATCGTCCAAATGTTGGCCTTTCGAGCGTGTCAGAATTTAGTTTTGAAATAAACTAACAGTATTCCGTATAAAACCGTTTGCGCAAATATCAAGTGCTTTAAATTCAAACAACTGATATAAATGAAATAGTAACTGTAGACATTGATTGTTTATCATAGTTCCATCCCTATTGAAAGAACCAGCAACAATGAGCTCATGAGACACTTTTATTACACAATTGTTTCTCGAAAGCTACATTGCTAGGCGTAAAGCTGTTAGCTTTTCGGTACCGCTCAATTTAACTGCTGCTGGGCGATCAATCAGTCGCATCAGAAAAAAAGTGCTTTCTCCAGGTCTTATTCTTGTATGTTCACTCTCGTATTGCTGCATGTTTGTTTTGAATCGTTTATATAGATATCAATAAACTATAAGTGTGTACGTTCTTTTAATACACGTTTGTGCCGTCCTGTTCTATATCGTTATTCTACGTATTGTTTATTCTGTTGGCTTTAGAAGGATTTTCCTCTGTTTACAAATATTTTCTTAATTTTGAGTTTCATTCACTAACTAAATTTTCATCAAAATCATATCCAATCCCTTATCCGAACCTATCATTTACTTTAGATAGTTTGAATTATTTAAGTGCAAAACCTAATCAAATCACCGACTTTCAACGGAAGTTATTTTGATCAGGAATCTACGACCTTTTAAGTTTTGTTTCATTAACTGCCAATGTCCCTATAAATAACGATTACCATTTTAATTTGAGAGTGCCTGGTCCGATATATTTATGGATTTTCACTAAACAGTATGTCTGAATATGTATGTGTTCAATGTGTAAAATATGAAAGTACCCACGTACGTTTGCAGACTCTATTTCTTTTTCTATGTTGTAAGGAACATATATTATTTATATAAAATTGATAAAAATCATTCAATTGTGAGTTTTGTTGATAACATATTACACAAAAGTGTCAAATTTATTTCAATTCACGTGCTTTCACAAGTACGATAGAGAAAAATCAAGAAAATATCAATTCGTTTTGTAAAAATAACTTGACCCATATTTTCAAAACTAGCGTGGCTCCAATAGTTTTTAAAACAAATATTTATAATGTCTTTGAGATAAATATCTCCATATGATCATATAATGATATGTGTAAATGTTTATTTGATATGGGAACATTGGTTTATATTTATTTTAACATTGCCGTGTGTGGATTTAAAAGACATACCGTCAAAACGATCTGCAAGTTGACTCTGCTCCGATTCCACAGCATCAAGTTTGTTATTTAAGATAGTTATATTGCTTGACATAGTACCTTTTAAATTTTTTGATAATGCCGAAGAAGAAGATTGTATCTCTAGCTGCATATCCTGTAATAATAATGAGTGATTCAATTACGACATACCGTAGTGAATGAGTATTTTATTTAAAGCACATGTTTAATAACTGAGAATGAAATATTTAAGTAAATGTAAAAGTTATACCTTTGGGAATGACCATTACTCTCATACCAGATAAGTTTTGTTTCGGAAACGGATAAATATACTGTCAATATCAAAGCACAAAAAAAACAATGGAAAACTACTGTATACTTATTTATTTTAGCTCATTTGCAAACTCGATTTAGTTTCCTGGGTATGTCCAGTACTGATTGTTGTTTTTAAGAGGATTTCAGGTTGAACTTGATATCGAACCAGCGCGATCCATCGCAAGAGCGGCCAACACTATATCCACTGCACTACCGCCTCGGAAACCAATATATTTCAACAAATTTAGTTTCATGCAGAGGTAACTGTAACCACCGTAAAAAGTGCAAACTGCTTCGTTTGTCAATATAAACCTAGTTACAAATCACGTACACATGCACATGCTAAACATAGTTCTTAATGAAAGTTTATCATATACCATACATGTTGTGATCCAGCATTTGTCAAGCCATATATTGTCAATATACTTATATAATTTGTTTTGTGGTTTCTGTATTCTTAGTATACACCCGCCTGTAAAGCACCATGAACATGTGAATGCTACCACTAGTCTGTAGAACGGACCCAGATCTCCCAATTTGGTCCGTTTAACTGAAAGTTTGAATGACGTCACAGTTAAATAAGCATTCGATTGCTATGAATTGTGGGACAGGCAAATACTTCCCTGCATTTTCATTGAGGGTTAATAGACCTGATTCGGGAGATATCATGTTCTGGGATAGACTAATGCTACCATTCATTAAATAGGATGGCGTAATTAAATGCAGTGTGTTAATACAATTGATGCATTACATCATACACGTAGCTGGGCCTCTTTTTGGAAAACGTTAAAGTTATTAGATATGAGTAAGGCCGTTGGATGGGAAACTGTCCCATTGAGGGAACGGGCGCTTACCGCGAGAAAATTGGATGTTTCAAACGTCAAATGCTACGTTCTAGCGGTTCTAAATTTTAAAATTTATATTCGTATAAAAATGGAATGTGATTGATGAATATGTATGATGTAAACTCGTCCTATATTGTTTTTTTAAATTTATTTTCCTATTATACACAGTGGATAAACCAATATTGCGATTTGTGTTTTGACCAAGATAGTACTCGATCTCAGGTTTTCGACCGAGTTATACGGTATTCGATCGAGAGGTACTGTCTGCTACAGACGTATTTTATCAGGGGATTCACCTCTTTTAATTTATCATATTTTATGTAAATATGCAAATAAAAATAAATATTAGCAAATAGTATATAGTTCTATAAACTTGTTAAAGTTATACGATAGGTTATAGCATACAGATCGGTAAAATAACACTATTTCAGTTTGACATGTGAATTGCCATGAAAAGGCATTAAATATTTTTATTGCTATTACGTGGTGTATATGATGTATAAGAAGAGAACTTTGTTTGTTTCCGCTAACACTAACACATGTTTAACTATTGATCTAAAAAAGTTTGCGTTATACCTTAAACTGAATAGTTATTTAGTGATACGGTTTACTTCGCACGTTAATATGGTTTTCGTTCATATGTGTTTGGTCCATTTTTCGGGAGAAATGAACATTATAGCTTTTGGTTTTAAAAAGTTATTAACGATAGGAAATCAGTTTTGTTTCTGATGATTATTGTTTATACATGTTGAAATTAGATATATCTAATGATTTTAAGTTAAATAACAAGTAAATTACAAGACCAATGGGACTGATTATAATGCCGTTCGGTTATACACGTATGTGTGCACTGAAGTTTTAAACTGACATATCGGAGTAAGCATACCATTCAATACAGAAAGCTAAATTTGAATTCTAAACAGGAACAATTGGTAATATGAAATAGACATTTTCGTAATTAATACCGTTTGATTTAAACAAAAGATGAAATGTATTGAAACAATATACAGTGAAAATACGCCACATTCAAAGAAACGAATAAGAACAGTAACTCCTGATAAAAGAAATGTCGATATGATTCAGCGAATATAAGTTCCAGTGACAAACTCTGCTCTCTGTCATTATCTAACATTTCTTCACGCTGAATCTCAGATAAGTCAATAACTAACAATACTTCGGATAAAGTTCTGATCCTTCAAGAAAAGTAGTATCAAATGCAATTTGAATATTCATTTTATGTTTTGAATGGATGAAATTTAAAGAATTAACATATTATATATATTTTTTTTATTTTACTATTAAAACATGAAATGGTATTTCCTTGTTTTCGCTCATAAAGTTATGAAAAATAGATGTCCAACGGATACAAAGCCGAGCCCGCAAGTATAGATACGAGATCGAACGTTGATTAATGTGAACATTTGTAGCATATTATTTTGAAATATGTCAAATGATTTACAATGTAAGAAAAGGACACATTTTTGTACCTATTTCTATTTCTCTAAAACAAAACCTGTACCTTTGCACTACTGATCTGGGTCTTGTATGCGACACATCGTTTGATTATGATGAATATAAATGTTGTGCCATGCTTTTTCTAAACCTTTCAAGTGATTTACAAGATATGGAGCAGACACGAAAGTGTGTACCTATTGCTGCCAATAATCCTCTCACTGACCTTGACATTTGACATATGGACCTTTGTAAGTTTTAAGATTTCCGTACGAGAACAATGTGACAGATAATTTCTCTTGCTCAGTATTATTTCAAATTTAAGTATACTATTTACTAGGTTGATGAAAGTTCGTAAAATAATAAAATGAGCAAATAAAGACTTAGATTTTAATATTTTTATGGCATCACAGATATTTTCTAAATAATAATAAATCTTTTATACCAGACAGACAGACAGACAGACAGACAGACAGACAGACATATCTTATAACGTGATGTTATTTAATGTTTAACAGTAAGCATAAGCTAAATAAAAAAAAACATGCATTCGTTTAAATATGCGCAATTCGTGTGCATGTCTACTAAATTTATTCAAAATATATTGTCAATAATTTTATAATATTATGCGTAATACTAAGTTAAACTGTTAGTCATTATACAATGACGCGTTATTTGATACCATGTACTTGTTAAGTATTTTTCTCTTTATTGTATCCAATAACATAAATACAAATTTACATCTTCCATCTACAGGTAAGTTTGGGCTGAATGAAAACGATTATATAATACAGCACAGTGTATTTCCTCAAAGAATTATACCGAACCATACAGATCTATATATTTCTTCACAAAACCTTCCACGGATTGGAGCAATATAGGGGGAATGATAAAACAAAACAATGATTGTATCCAATTCCCCAGATAAAAAACAATTAAGTATATATAATTTTCTACATTTACATTATTTTATTTTGTCTTTATTAAATTGGATCTTTCCGGAAAAAAATAGACTTTCTTATTTCCCCTGTGCAGACCGCCGCCCTTTATACTATTAGAATGTGTTTAAAATATAATATACTGTAGTTACCTTCATATCCTCCTTTGTTAGCTTATACACCACTACTCCTGAAATTGTACTAACCGCTAACGAAAATAAAATAACCACACTGCACTGAAGCAGCGTGGCTTTGCGGGATACGCTAGATTTTGTTGGTCCCATCCGATCCATTCTTGCAGGTTCTGTTTGACGCTGTGGCGTGCTGTGTTTGAACTGTAAATTCTTATATTCAACTTCCTTTGGTGGTTCAATATCGCCCATTTCTATTGCCGAGTTTGAAACTCCATACCGCGTAGTATTTACATATATTCCACTCATTCTGATTATTTATGCCACTAACTAAACTGTAAAAATGACGTCTACTTCCTTGTGTAATGAATACTAACTGACTATGCACAGCAAGTTATATCAAAACCGTGTGTGTCAGGTTTATTGAATTCGATTCGCTTTATTTATCATTCAGGAAGTTACTATAATACAAACTACAAGAGTACACAAAAGAAGGAAGAAACGTATTGTAATACTTGTTTTTTTTAGAACGTGACTTAGTGATACGGCGTCCGCCTCGAATACGGAAGTCCATGAACACGTCTGACTCATTATAATTTGTCTTCAAGCACCATCAGGAAAAAAAACAGCAACAACCTCTTCAGAATGAAGAGGGGACTGCGATGAAGAAAGGAGAAGCATACTTAAAATCCTATGTTTAGATCTAATTTAAGGTCTATTGAAACGAAAACGAAATTGTTCAATAAGGATAATACAGAGATGCACTTAGACCATCATAAGATCAAGTTTATATTCTTATATATATCTTATTTTTTAAGGTTATTGTTAAGAGGTGGTTATACTATGTCAATAAAGTCACTTATTACTAATTGATTTGATATACATGTATGTATGCGTATGTGTGTGTGTGTGTGTGTGTGTGTGTGTGAAGGCGCACATCATAATTTGTGAACGTTTTCACAATTCTATTAATTTTTTATTGTGATTTTTTCATACTTCCATGTTTCTATCATCGTCATCGTTTGACATTTTAAACATCATCATTAATCTTTTCATTTTCATCCCCTGAATAATGAATATATATTCCGAAAGCGCTCGGGTTTTTTTTAAATAATTTTAAAGAATTCAGAATTGTTTGGTTGTATTAATTAATTCATTAATTTATTATCACTCCTGTATATATATATATATATATATATATATATATATATATATATATATATATATATATATATATATATATAGCTAGGCGCACTCGCCGTTGTCTGGTCTGTACATTTATGTATTGGTTATTCACAAATAATGATCTCCATATATATATCATGCATTGTGAATGAGCATCTTAAAAGATCCAAAAATCGTAAAATCCGTTGTTGTGAATTTAATTATCTCCCTTTATGAAATTAAATATATCTTAATTCACTGTATCTAAATGATCTAACGGGTTTATAAATCTGTCCTTTATATAGCTTGTGAGTAGTCAAGAATCCTTAACTGGATCCTACTAATAAAAAGCTTTCAGTTCATGTATGTAAATTTGTCCACCCTGTCCAGATGTGTTGTATGTAATTCCATAGTATATATAAGTCATGGTCGCCACCAAAATTATTGGTTTGGCAGAAGCCTTGATATTGTATCTATGGTTTGCATTGTAGCTAGGCGCACTCGTCGTAGTCTGGTCTGTACATTTATGTCTTGGTTATTCACAAATAATTATCTATATATAATACAGTGCCCCAGATAAGAATTGACTGAATAGGATGAAAACTCTTCAAAACGGGCGACTTTCGTTAAGGGTCCAGGTGGGGGACATAAATGGGTTAAAATTGAAATTTCAAAATCGTTTATTCGGGTGAATATGGTATCTGAATTAATTTGTCTATATTTAGATGAATAGAAAGTAAATTTACAGCAGTTTTGTGTACATAAAAGTCTGGTCAATTTCCGGAAGAAAGATCTAGCTGATAATAAGATAAACAGACTGCTGAATTTATTTTGTCACTTGGAAATAGTTAAAACAATAAAGATAAATTATGCTTACTTACTGTTTCCTTTTATCTCAAGTCTATGTTTTATGTGACAAAATGATACAATGTATTAGATAAGTGAAGAAAAAGAGAGAAATATGTTACTTTCTGTTAAATTACTAAAATATTGTTAAGGAGAGGTATATAGAAATTTGTACAAACGACCGAAGCAAAGAGCAACTCAACAGAAAAATGAGATTTAATATTTATAAACTAAAATGCTCCCCAAATATAGGTACTGTATATCAATTGGTTTCCTTTAGATTCAAAATGGCCATCTAAAATGAATGTATTAAATGAAAATGTCCCAAACCCAAGATGGGTTAGGTTCTATTAGCTTTCTTGGCCAAAGGTCACGAGCGCTTGTGCGATGGCGTGTGAGCTGTTGAAACAAATAGAGGGGTCTTCTGTGGCCGAGTAGTCTAAGACACCGCCTCGAGATCACTTGCCTCTCACCACTAAGGTTCAAGTAGCGCTTGCTTCAAAAACTTTGTGAGACTACGGAAGGACAGTGGTTATAAGCGGATTCATTCTGGGATCTTTCTCCGCCAATAAAACTGAATATGCCATATATAACCTAAAATGTGTTGAAAACCCCTTTAAAAAAATGAAACCAATAATCCTGTTGAGCATGTGTGTTACTTGTGAATATGAGAATATAAAGAGGATGTTTTCAATCCAAAATTCAAGATTGAGGACATTACTAAAAATAACACATGTAACATAATTATGATATAATAGTGCTTAATAAAATGAATTTTTGCTCACCTAAGCTGAAGGCTCATTATGGTGAGCTTTTGCGAACACTCTGTGTCTATTGTTAGTCGTTAACTTTTGCTTCAGACAACTTTTTCTCTGAAATCATTTCACATATTTTCACCAAATTTATTACAATACTCTCTCATGTTTTTTTTCAAATCATGACTGTGGGGTCAAAGTTGGTCCCTGGGCCTGGCCCAGTATCAGTTGAACATGGAGAAATTGTAATTAAGAGCAATTTTATTTTAATATTTGGTATAAATGATCCCTATGAGTAGGGGTTTCAAGTTTGTTCATATAAAACGGTAACCGGGTTAGGGTCCATTATAGCCTAATAAGTGGACATTTACATAGGAATGTTGAGGGGAAACAGGTAAGTTTGAATCGTCATATTATTAGTATATGAAGCTTTGTTTAGTCATAGTAGTTATACTAGGCTAGGTCCTTTAAGGAGGATTTGATATCTGTAAGAGACAAGCATATTTGTTCATAAAGATCTAATTATGGTAATATTTGGTATAAATAATCCCAATATTAAAGGATTTCAAGTTTGTTTAAATAAAGGGATTAGGTCCAAAGGGACTTTCATTTTTACATATCAAGAATAATATAAGAAAACAGAAAATTCTGGGTTTTTTTCTCTCCACATTTTTGGCAATATTTTAATCATCTTGATGTCTAAACCATTGTTTAAAAAGGGGACGTTCTCAGTAAAATAAAACAGTTGCCTGTGAATCAAATATCAAACACAATATTGATTGTGAAACTCTACAAATAATAATTCAATATTTTTATCCCCCCTTTTGAAAAATGCATTGCCCCGCAGGTGCGTTTATTCCGGAAAAAAACAATACTAAGAGGCCAGCAGAAGCTTTATACTGGTTAAAAATGTGAATTTTAATAAAATCTAATTATTTTGTCATTGGATGTTGAAATATATGATTTAGAAATAAAATCAAGCTCTCACTAAAATTCCATGCACAGAAAAAATGTTATTTCGGCAATAGTTGTGCACCGGGCTGCTTCTTCAACATGAAATAAATCCTATCTGTGAAATTTTTTAAAAAAATTGTTTTTTAAGACGATGAGAAAATAGACTTAAATAAAACAATAATGTCAATGTACCAATTGTTTTTGCGAGTGTGTATCTATATATTTTAATAAAGGAAAGAAAAAGACACAGGCATTAGGACCATTTATATATTGAAATTATTGTTTCATACATAAGGCCAATTTGTTCATCGTCTTAAAACCAGAGACATAAATAGTTTAATTTAAGTCATTGTTAAAACTCAGTTGAACATGCATATTTAAAACGATATATATTTTTTACACTTAATGACAATTCAATGTTAATTGCACTTACTGAGTCAATGTCAACATCGTAGATTAGTCAATTTGTTGCTTTAATACAGACTTGTTTTATTAAAAAATAAAGAGAGATAGAAAGAAATTTTGCTTTATAAATGAATTTTTATTAATACAAATATTGATTTTTTTAATTTTTAAGTGGTGAAGACATAAGTGTATAAAGTTTTAATTATTTTATTGTTTGCCTGTTTAATATCATAAACAAACCTGACCTACCAAACACATGATTAAAGCATTATGGTAGGCTAGTTGCAACTGAAGTCTAATATATAAATGTAGCTACGAACATAAATCCATATAATACAAAATACTTGAAAGACGGATGCAATTTATTTAATAAAAACTCCTACAGTCAAGTGCCTCTGGTTGATAGACAGAAAGAAAGAAGGAAACAAATAACAGAGATAACACGGGTTGCCTTACTTTTACTTTTGAGACGACCCCCATATAGATTCAATTGGAGTGAATTGTCACTTTCAACACCGCAAAAATCGAGCAAGTGGCGTTAAAAAAATCTAATATTTTGTATGTTTTTCGTCGTTGAAAATGATTGTTTGAATGTGGCAGGCTTACTAAAAGCTCTGATTTTATAGCACATGTATAAATTAAAAAAAATCACATTCGTATAAAACCGTAAATGTGAATCGAAAATAACCTATTTTCACGAACGAAGAAACAGTTGAGCACAAATAGTGGCAATTGCGCGGGTTCAAATCGATTTTTTGAATAAACAAAGGATCTTTAGTACATGTTTAAAGTATTCTAGCATTTCTATATTTACGATTCGAATGGCAAGCTAAAACCGTGGTATTGACACCACAATTTCAATTTCCCCCCGTATTTTAACCCCCAAAATGGCGACCAAAATCGATTTATCGTAGCTTGGGATGCTGAAAGCGGACTATTTTCACCGTTGCTATGCTGTCGTTAAGTGAGCAGGACTGCGTACTAAAATGACCGTGTTGGTCCTGACTGATAAATTATAGGCATGGAAAACGAAGGAAATAATGCTGAGAGGGTTAAGGGAGGGTCTTTATGATGCGTCTATTATTTAACTACAGTCAAACCTGTCTTAAGCAGACAGTCAAGGAAAGGAGAAAAAAGTTGCCTTTTAAGATTTGTTGGTTTATATAGATTAATTTGCTCCAGAAATAATTAGAAATAGCAAATGCGGCTTCTTAAGATAAGATGCTGCTTAACAGAGGTGACAGCTTTCACATATTTTTTTGTTCATTAACAACTAATGGACTAACATACAATACATGTTTTACAAAGTGATTCATTGAGATGATCGTGGGCAACCCGCATTCTGTCCACTGCACTACCTCTTCGCTTAATCTTAGTTAAACATTATACATATGTTATATCCCGCAACTTCTGTCGTGGGCAGCCCACACTCTATCAACTGCACTACCTCCCTGCTTAATACATGTATATATATATATAATATCCCGCAACTTTTGTCGTGAGCAGCCCACACTCTATCCGCTGCACTACCTTCCTGCTTAAGCTTAGTTATACATGCATATATATAATATGCCGTAACCTCTGTGTTGAGCAGATCACACTCTATCAACTGCACTACCACCCCGCTTAATCTTAGTTAAACATATATATATATATATAATATCCCGCAACTTTTGTCGTGAGCAGTCCACACTCTATCCGCTGCACTACCTTCCTGCTTAAGCTTAGTTATACATGCATATATATAATATGCCGTAACCTCTGTGTTGAGCAGATCACACTCTATCAACTGCACTACCTCCACGCTTGATCTTAGTTATACATGTATTTATATAATATCCTACAACCTCTGTCAATAATAGCTAACACTCTATCGACTGCACTTCCTCCCCGACTAATCATAGTTATACATCTATATATAATATCCTGTAACCACTGTCGTGAGCAGCCCACACTCTATCCACTGCACTAGCTCCCCGCTTAATCTTAGTTTTACAAGTTTATATATAATATCCCGCAACCTCTGTCATGAGCAGCCCACACTTTGTCCACTGCACTACCCCCACGCTTGATCTTAGTAATACATGTAAATATATATAATATCGTGCAGCCTCTGTCGTGAGCAGCCCACACTAGATTCAGTGTTCTATCTCCCCACTTAACATTAATTATACATGTATATATGTAATATCCTGCAACCTCGGTCGTGAGCAGCCCACACTCTATCCACTGCACTACTTCCCCGCTTGATCTTAGTTGTACATGTAAAATATAATATCCTGCAACCTATGTCGTGAAAAGCCCACACTTTATCCACTGCACTACCTCCCTGATTTATCTTGATTATGCTTGTATACACCGCCAGTTTTAATATGTGATAAATACTGCCTGCTCCAATAAATACACAAATACATTCATGCTGGCCAGTGTGAATATATGATATATACTGCCTACTCCATTGTATATATAAATTCATTCAAAATCGCCAGTTTAAATATATGATATATACTGCTTGACCCACTATTTGAAAGCTGGGCTTAATCATATAACCGATGCAGTGAGAGCCTTAGACCACTTGGCGGTCACCTGAACAAACTTTAATTTGTAACTGTAAACATTGATGTCAGTATTCGTTTGATCAGCTTCGGTATAAAAAATATTATGAGAAATTTTACCAGTCACAAAAATAAGATAAACAAAACAGACACAAAACCATCAACATTAATGAAAGACTTCGCAAAATGTAGCATGATCCTTGTTAACGGCAGAACTGCAGAGTTTCAGTAAATTGTATTCAATACTCATAGTGTCACCTCATACGACATTCGTATTTGTATCTCTATATTTCTGATTTTATTTTCAATTTCATTTCAAGTTGGATGAGTGTGTATATAGATAACTAGATATATTTACGTATACTGTTTCGTATATCCGTCGTCATGACTATGACATTATTACACTGTATTTATGTTAGTTATTAAATATCAATTGTACTTCCTTCTTGGTTGATTAAAATGTATACATAATAATGTACTTTAGTGACAAATTTCATGTCTATGTCATGAATATGTTTATAAATATCTAGATCTATTTACGTCTTGTTTTATTTTTTGTAAGAAAGGCGAGCTTGTAGGAAGTAACAGCTTATATTCACTTTTACCTAAAGGGACACTCTTCAACTCAGGTAATGTTTTTACGTAACTATATGTCTGAAAACTCTATAACACCATGCTGCTAATATTGTGCACACCCTTGATTTTTTTTCAATTTAGGACAGGGACACAACTAGATACAAGATATATACAATGTACAATGTTTTGTTTCGTAAACAGAGGCCTCCACCCAAAAATATATATCATTATTTATAGCAAATTGTATAATTTATGCATGCATGTTATATTTGTTATTCATTTCTTTTTTAACAGACAATAAATGTAATAAGATATTTTTCTTATTTAATAAGTGTCTTCCAGTTGCAGAATATTGTAAAAATGGAAAAGATCATTCTCCCCAGTGTGGCGAAATAGAATGAATGAATGAATGAATGAATGAATGAATGAATGAATGAATGAATGAATGAATGAATGAATGAATGAATGAATGTTTTACGGCGTACCAACACATTTTAGGTTATTCGACGCTTACAGGAAGGAAGATTCCAAGTTCACTCTACATGTACAAAATCAGCAAATTAACATACAGATTTAAACAAAAATACACCAAAAAATGAATATGCAGAACGAGGAAATAGAGGCCGATGGCGTTAATGTTAGTATTTAAGACATTTAAAGAGTACATAATAATCGTCTTTTAATACATGAGAGTGTTGTGTTGGCAATATAAACAGAAATGATTTTCACGATGAATATTTTGAAGGCGACCAATTTCGAGTGTGAAAATTGTGAACCTTACATATAATAAAAAAACATTCGATTCAGTAAAGACTTATAAGAAACGGTAATTTTTACAACATGCAGTTACTTATTTGAAAAATGTATCACATATTAGTATTGATATATTTACATATATATATATATTGTAGAATATATAAAATCTATCTGTTTAACAATACAATTTTAACGATTATAAATGTGAGGCAGGTCCTAATCTTGATGGCCTAAAACACTATCATGAGTATATATGATAGAAAAAGAAAAGATTATGCTAAGGAAACTGCGAGTCGAAGTTAAAACTGATTTAAAAAGTCAAATATCACTCCAGATATGATCTAAATAAACTGATTAGCACCGACCTCTTGTCACAGTATTGAAATGATACTATATTTAAATGGATATATTTCATTATATATATATATGACATATTATTACGTTTTTATAATAGATAAAACAGGTTCCGGCATAACTGGAAAAGAAAAAACATTATTTATTCATCATCCGATAATCTATTGAATTTATCAATCATAGTTTAACGTATATCAACAAAATGTCTACATTATAACAGTGCATGTATTTCGATTTCAATCTCAGCTTAACACAATAGCAAAACTATGTATCCGTACTATCAATAGAGTAAGACATATTTTATAGTTTTACAAATTTAGTTGAGTATACATATACCTACACCATATATTATTGTCTAAGAATACAATTTATCTACTGAATGCTTTATGTGAAACAATATAAACAAAACTCCATTTTATAACTATTTTAGAATACCCACGCAACCAAAGGAAGAAAATATATAAAGTGTGTTCACAAGGCTCAGCAAGAGGTAGAACTATTCCATTCTCGAGCAACATGGTTTCTTAAATAATACCAGAATATAATATTTTTATGATATATTTACATAAAATGGCTTAAAATGTAGATATAGGATCAAACATGCAACAAGCAACAGATACATGGGGCCGTTTGGGACCACTAACTTTGCACACGTTAGTTAAGATATCATGAACATTTAACAATTTAACGAAGTTCATTGCTTGAATTACGAATTTACGGTTACGCTTCTGATTGATTTGATTGTCACTTCTTTTTCATTTTTTAATTTAGTTTTACTGATTATTTATCTATTTATTGGTTGTGTTTTTCTCTATGTTCTATGTCTCAGATTGGGCATATATATATTTTCTTATTTTTGACTAAATGCACGCAACACAGTGTAAGGCAATCATATATAACACAAATGTGAATCTAAAATACTTTCTTCTACCTTTTCATTTAATTTAAACAATATTTTATTATTATAAGTACATATATTTAGAATACATTTAACAATGAAGCAATAAAGTCATACACATGTAAAAACGATACAGAAAAAAAGCTTTTGAAGCTTGTATGAATAAGCTACCTTTATATTTTACACTTATATTTTTTAACATTATATGCACTGGCACATAAACGAAAATTATCTAAATTAACAAGATAAAAAGATAAAAAAATGTTCTGTTTCGTATATACAAATTTATGTTACAATAAAACAATTGCGATTGAGTAACTATCTATATATTTCTTATTTTCTGAAACACGGAATGTTGACTATCATGTAAAAATTAAAACATACAATCACATGTAATGACAGGAAGTAAGGATACTGAATCAAGCGTCTGGATATAAGAGAAACCCGGAGAAAGAAGACCAATATTCCATAGACGATACAGAGGTGCAATGTTGCAAATAAACGACATCCCCGGTGTTCAAATGAATTACAGCAGAGTTGGCTGCCTGTGCATTTCCTTTGTCAGTATCATCATCAGTCGGGTCAACTTTGGTCTGGATAATGTTAAAATAATTTTTGTATAGATAACAATACACCAGATTTATACGGTTTGAAGATCTTTTTTTCACTAAGAACACCGAAAAGTAGTATGTACCTGGCTTTGTGCACGTAAAAATACCGGCAGATGAATTGAAATCCCCTCCCAAGTTGTAGATGGTACGGGAAAAATTGAGTGTGTTGTAGTCTGAAGAATAACTTCTTCCATAGTATGCAGGATATGATGCCGTAAATGCCGAAATGGACGTCGAGCGATCTGAAAAATAAAAATGGGATATTACATTTCATATAACCCCGCTGTTTCGTAATTAAATGCACTGTTCGGTACATTTAAAAGTAAACAAAATCGTTACATTTGATATATATTACATGTTAATAAATTGCCGCTCAGAAAGTCAGTATCATCATCAGTCGGGTTAACAAATATTACGAAATCGTAAGAATTATTTTTGTATAGATAACAAAACACCGAGTCTATACGGATTGAAGATCTTTTTTCACTAAGAACACAATGGACGTCAAGCGATCTTGAAGAAAATAAAATGTGGTATTAAATTTCATATAACCCTAACGTTTTGTAGTTAAATGACAGTGGCCATTGCTATGCACTGTTCGATACATTTATAAGTAAACAAAATTACATCAATAAATTTCATATAACTCCGCCGTTTCGTAATTAAATGCACTGTTCGGTACATTTATAGGTAAACAAAATCGTTACCTTTGATATATATTATAAGTTAATAAATTGCAGCTCAGAAAGTGACTGTTGATTTGCATTTTACACAAAAGTAGATAACATATTAGCTAAAATACTTTTACTCATCTTATACCATAACACAATAATAAAAAATCAAAATATTGAAAACAAATATAGCTTTCAGGTTGCGGTTTGAAATTTATGAAATAAGCTTATGAGAGAAAATCAATGTTCGTTGTTTTGTAGTCCCATTGTTGAAATATCATGTTTAAGACGGTGACATGTTGTCACGTATTATGTATGTTTGTATTATACTTAAATATAGGCATGTGTTGAAACTTGTCGCGATGAATAAATAACGGAAACACAGTCTATTTCGTGCTGCTGCTAAGTCACTGCTAAACTAGCCGCACTGCACAGCGGCTAGTTTATTAATAATGTCATAATATGCGTATTTTTTTATCGTTCGTTATAGAGGTGGTCTGAAAAATTATTGGTAAATGGACCTTTATCCTGAGTTATGTGATATAAAAGAATTTTACATTCGTGCTTATCTATTATTAGAAAAATAATATCAAGATTATGGATATACATGAAAAATCTGATGAGAAAAAGGCTGACCTAATTTCATCAGTATCTGCGATTCTGAAGAAGGAACGAGTTATCATGAATCCATCCAGATTCATGGCCATCCGACCAGTTCTCATTTAATTTGCCAACAATACAGAAAAGGCAAATATCAGGACACACAGAAAGGGGATGAAGGCTTTAGGACATCGACGACTCGTTGACGATGTTACTCGGCTTAATGTGGATCTAATGCAACGGTTAACAAAACCAGCGGGCGAGACTGACCAGGCATGGTACTTTAATGGAAGTGTATATGGCAAGACAACCAATGGCACAAGGTATAGATTCGACATACACGATGACATTGGACAGATAACCACCAAGCCACCACAGATGAGACGTTGAAATACCTATGATTTGGACCAATATCGACAGTTTTTGCATAGGCATATATCCATGAACTTATAGCTATATATTTGAACACAGATATAAGTTAAATGTTTTTGTAGGATATTACTTTCTTTTTATCATTCGGATAGACAATGTGACATGCCAGATTGATCTGACCTAAATATTAACTACATTTTTTTTGTTGTTCGTTTGTTGTTGTTTTTTTGTTTTTTTTATCTACTGCCTCATTATGCCTAATTTTGTGTGTGGAATTTAATGGAAGCAACATCTGATTTAAATCTACATGTGTGAGAGAGTTTATAGTTAGGTGGATTATAAAATCTTATCATATAATCAGTTTTGTCCTGGAGGTAATTTGCAATAGTGATTGAACAGTGTGAGATTATGACTTGAAATACTAAGTAGGTTAATTTTCTGAATGGACCAACTATATATAAATAGACCTTATGCCCTACATTGGATTATTTAATTGGACACATATAGAATGAAATGTGCAATATGTACTGATAATAATTTGTGTACTGTGACAAAAGATGACGCCATTGACAAGATCAGGTACAATTATAGATATGAGTTCAGATGGTAATCTGTAACAGATTTTGTTAATATTGTTACTGAAATGGTCATATTTTGCTACTACTATAATTGTATTTTTTATTATACATAAACAAACTATGTAGTACAATCAGAATCATAAGTATTAACATCATTATCATTATTATTACTATTACCTTTATTATTAATATTATTATTATTTCTATTTCTATTATTGTTACTACCCATATTAGTAGTGATATTACACAAGGTCTACTATTACTTTTGTAATCTAATAATATCGTCTGCTTCAATTTTATTTTTGTTGACAAAATAAAATATATACATAGTTTTCTTACATTGTATAATATATACCTTGTTAATTCCTTCAGGAACATCTTATTATGCAAGTTACCTGATTTGGTATAGAATATTTCAGCATTAAAGATTTTTGTTAAAAAAAAAATTTGATTAAAATATTATTTGGTTTTGACCAGAAGAGTGGTTGCACAGGTATTTTCTGTGTTGCCACGTTACTTACCACTTTTTTGGTAGAAGTAGTTTATTTATTTTATATTGTTCTGCATTGTCTCTGATCTGCCAGTGTTAAAATATGTATATAAATTGTACTATTATGATGGAGATTAAATTTTTATCCGTTAATTGCCAGGGGCTAGGCTCAGTTGAAAAACGGAGGGGCGTCTTCGATTACCTTAACGCAAAACATTGTAGTTTACACTGTCTACAAAATGTACACTCCACCACTACCACAGAGAAATATATTAAGTCTCAATGGCGTTATGAATGCCTATTTAGTTCAGGAACGTCAAATGTCAGAGGGGTTGCAATTTTATTTAGCATGCGATTTGAATATAAAATACATCAACATGTATTTGATTCTGAAGGAATACGTAATAGCTGATATTACCCTTGACAAAAATAGGTTTACTTTAGTTAATTTGTATGGTCCTAATTGTGATAATCCAAGTTTCTTTGAAAACATAATGAGAGCGGTTGACTCCTTTGAAAATAATAATAATGATTTAATTTTGTGTGGGGACTTCAATTTGGTTCTAAAAGACCCTACAATGGACTATTTTAATTATAAAAACAACAACATTAAGGAACAGAAAAATGTTATGGAGATAAAAAATGCATACAACCTTTTTGATCGTTTTAGAGAAAATAATATAACTCATAAACGCTTTCCATGGAGGAGAAAAAAAAACCTTTGCAACAGGCACGTTTTTATTTTATTTTTAATATCCGATGGTTTACTTTCATCTGTCAATAAATGTACAATAGCTAGCAGCTATCGCTCCGATCACTCAATGGTAATCTTAAATCTTGTTTTTAATCAGTTTAAAAAAGGAAAACCCTTATGGAAACATAATAAGTCGTTACTTAAGAATATTGAATATTTAAATATTATAAATAAAAAATAGAGGATATCAAAATTCAATATGCATTACCAGTATATGATATTTCCCATATCAATGACATTCCAACTGATAAAATTCAGTTTATTATAAATGATCAACTCTTCCTAGATACATTATTAATGGAAATAAGGGGAAAGTCTATATATTATTCTTCATTTAAAGACGTTTCTGTGGGTTGTTACTGCGCATCGCTACGCGCATTATTCCTTTCTGCTACTTTCAGTTTCGGGGTCTAATGTCGCCGTTTGGTTAATTAAAAGTCGAGTCGCATTAGAATATTTACAAAGCGAAGTTTTTTCATTTCGAGATGTCAGAAATGTTAATTTTGTCAAGGAATCGATCGAAAAGCACGGAAGAGTATATTGTTTTTTGTTTTAAACCACCAGAAGTGCTTGTACATAACGAAGTCGAAGAAACAGCTACGAAAATATAATCAATACTCGTAGTGGTAACATTCGGATAACTCATTTTTCGGATATGGATCATTTGTGAATTTGTTCCAAAGCGCTGAATACATAATGAATTTACCTGAAACAATATTATTCATACCGGGATGGAGACAAGGAAGAATAAATCTTGAATTTTGACATTTAGCTGACCTGATGCATATAAAAGTTTGGTATTGAAGGACACTATGGAAGACACTTATATGGGTCAACGTTATACATAAACTGTATATGTGGAAGTATAAGAACAGTGGAAACAAACAAGACACATCTATTAAACAGGAAAATTCCAATATCATTTGACATCAACACGAAGCAATTGAGTATAAGGTTAGTTGATGCTTTATCATAACTCACTGATCAATATTAATGTGTCACATAAATAATAACTTACTTTATGATTTCTAGAGATGAACAACTATAAAAAGTGATTCATTGGTTGAATATTTACATCATTTTCGTGCCATCGAGGGCTAACAGACGATCACCTAACCACTGTTTCCTGGAATTAACCAGTATTTGAGCACACCGCATCTCTGCAAGTAACTGATAGCTTTCCCACTTGAATCAGCGGTGAGAGACGATTGATAAAGAGACATAATGCTGTTTATCTATCATCCTGGAGACTGTTGCCAGGCGGGGATTCGAACAGTATTCTTACATTGAGTAAATGTTAAAAATAAATTTATACACCGTCATGTTCTGTGTTTCCTGTTAAACAGAAAATTGTTACATGAATTATGAAAATAAGAAACTATTCAACACATTTCAGGAATGCTAAACAGAGGCTCAGGTTACAGATGGATTGAGATGTCGGTGCTTTAAATACCTGTAGTGGTTTCATTAACTATGAAGAGACAATCAATATCGTGATATAGACAACGTGTACAGAAACACTAAATGAAAGAGTGACAATCATCAAAAGGAGCCAATGGTAATTAGTAATGTAATTTAACCATTTCAGCTTATTTCTACTATGGATTACAACAAAATAATCATGAGCACAACAGATGATCTGAGGGGGATCAAACCTGTGACTACTTGTTTGGCACACCCAATATCCGTGCAAATAACTGACAACTTTCCCACTTGAATCAGTGATTAAAGATAAATGAATATGAGACACAATGTTAGAATTTGCGTATATTTAAACCATCACAGAGACTGGCCAAGTGGGGATTTGAGCTTGCAACCCCTTGACTGCTTGTTACATAACATAACAGTTTCATTCAGTAAAAAAATGTCCACATACATGTATGCAAGTTTATTACCATAAGATTTTGTTCAATGGTTTGAACATAGATATCATAACAGAAATTGCTGCTCAGTTATAGCCCTTGAGTTGTCAAACTATACACATATATTGTGCTGTTTTATTAAAATACATTGTCGTTTTTTTAGCCAGACCGATGAGCTCAGTCAGTAGAGCACGATACTTCTAGCTCAGGGTTGAGAGTTTGATACCTGAGGCTGGCTAACTTACAGTGCTAACTGTCATTCAGATGGGACTTTAAACTGAGGACTTTTATGATGGTGCTATACACGAAGCAAAAGAATCGGGTGAAACATATGATTAAGTTTCTATGATATTTGTTTCCTGCCGTATCCCCCACAAACCTAAAAAGTCTAAACTGTTCACTCTTCTGGGTGCATCACCCAAATGGGAAACTGGTGATGATGTAAATTAAGCTGACATACAAACAACCATTGTCATTTATTTCTTTATCTCATATAAGCTTCCTTTAATTTTCAGTGATGAAGTCAGTAGAGTAATACACCAGGACCAGGCAAATTTATTACAATATGTGTTGCCAGAAGAATGGATTGTGACAGTAAATCAGATACTGGGACCATGTTAACAAAAAGTATTTGAAAAACATATGATGTTTTTCCAGAAGACTAGGAAATGCATATATTATGAAAAATTAAGAACAATCACTACCAGTTCACCAGGCAGTGTTCTAAACTTTTAATGACAATTCAAAGATTAAAGTTGGAAGTAGCCCAGTACAGGAATAAGTTAATGTTTCAAGTTAATGTTATAATAATGGATGACAGTGCGACTACTATAGCCAAGATAAATACCAGAAAAAATGACCTGAATGGACTCGTAGATAAAACTCTGAATATATTATTTGAGTAGTAGGTCACTGGTGATCCAATTTGATTGACAGTACATGGTTTTACCACTAGGCCTCTAACATTTCAAACTATTGATGTTCATCAATTACCCAGTATATATGAAATGTATAAAAGCAATTTAGCAGTAATTACATTATAAATTACAAATATTATAATTGCTATTTAGTGCATCATTTAGAAATATGAAAGTTACTTCTGCAATGAAACTTCATTTATAAAAATTACGACAGATACTTTTCACAATTTTGACAATTTTAGGCCATTTTATGAAAAGGGAAGTTACCATTTAGCACTGTAGCTTGGTAACAAGCAAGGTGACATGTATTTTTTATTTTATTTCATGATATTGTTTGTTGTTGTGCTTCTTTGTAGAAAGAATGAAACAATTCACCACGTAGAACATTTTTTTTTATTGAATTGGTGTGAAAATGCATCGATTGCAGCCATTTTATGAAAAAGGGAAGTAACATTTAGCACTGTTACTTTGTAACAAGCATGGTGACCTGTAGTTTTTTATTTTATTTTCTGATATAGTTTGTAATAATGCCTCTTTGTAGAAAGAATGAAACAATTCTCCGCATTAGAACTTTTTTTATTATTGAATTAGTGTCAAAATGCATCATTTACGGCCATTTGATGAAAAGGAATGTAACATTTAACTCTGTAACTTAGTAACAAGCATGGGGACATCTATTTTTTGTTTTATTTTCTGATATAGTTTGGTTTAGTGCCTCTTTGTAGAAAGAATGAAACAATTCTCTGCGTTACAACTTTTTTTATTATTGAATTAGTGTAAAAATGCATCGTTTGCGGCCATTTTATAAAAAAGGGAGGTAACATTTAGCAATGTAACTTAGTAACAAGTAAGGTAACATATTTTTTTTATTTCATTTTCTGATATAGTTTGTTGAAGTGCCTCTTTGTAGAAAGAATGAAACAATTCTCTGCATTAAAACTTTTTTTTATTATTGAATTAGTGTCAAAATGCATCGTTTACGGCCATTTTATGAAAAGGGAGGTAACATTAAGCACTGTAACTTAGTAACAAGCATGGGGACATATATTTTTTATTTTATTTTCTGATATAGTTTGTTATGGTGCCTCTTTGTAGAAAGAATGAAGCAATTCTCCGCGTTAGAACTTTTTTTATTTTTAAATAAGTGTAAAAATACATCGTTAACGGCCAATTATATAATCGTAGAAATTTATGAAAATCACTGTATGAAATGTGACACTCAAAAGAGCATCATGACTTTTTCTGTTTTAGATACTTTATCTTTTTTTACATGAGTGACAACAATATTTTGTTGAAATATATCACTTTGTTAGTAAATTAAACAAGATTTATAACTTACACCAATTTGCTGTTTTTTCTTTAAAAAATGTAAAACGGTGTAGTTTAAAAATAGTCATAGCAAAAAAACAAGCATGGGGACCTATATTTTTTTTAGTGTTTTAAACTTGTCTTACTTAAAAGTACTTGTGTGCAAAATTTAAAAAAAATCTCCGCGCTAGAACTTACTCGAAGAAACGTCTTTAAATAAAAGGAACAGGATAGGCTCGGTAAAGAATTATTAGGAAAAATCGAAGTATTAGAACAGGCTTTGCGTCCTGAAAGTATGGAACTATTAGAAAAACATAAAAAAATCACTTAATAAAATACAAATAGAAGAAATGAATGGCAATCTAATTAGATCAAGAGCAAAAATAGTTGATGAAGATGAAAAACCATCTTTTTTCTTTTGCAAATTAGAATCATATAATTTTACCAGTAAAATAATACCAAAAGTGGAAAAGGAGGATGGAACAGTCATTGAAGATCGGATGGAAATTTTAAAAGAAGTTAAACAATATTATGAAAACGTATACTCTTTTAGAAATGCTTATTTAATGAAAATTAACTTGGAATTTGAGCTTGATAATTTAACTTTAAAAAACTAAGTTATAATGATTCCAAATTGCCAGAAGGTATTCTTACTTTTCAACAAGCATCTAAAACACTGGTTTCAATGTCAAACAATCGCAGTCCTTGCTCTTATGGTTTCGGTGCTGACCTTTTTAAAGGTATTTTGGAGACAGTTGGGTCATTTTGTTGTAAGGGGAATAAATTATGGGTATATCTAAGGGGAACTATCAAAAACAAAAAGGGAGGGAATCATCACATGTATACCAAAGGACAACAAACTACGTCAATTTCTAAAAAAATATAGGCCAATTTGATTACTCAATTGTCTCTATAAAATTGCCTGAGGTGCTATAGCCAATAGGATTAAATCTGTATTAAATAAACTTATTCATGAGGACCAGACAGGATTTATGTCAGGACGCTATCTGGGACAGAATACAAGACAATTATATGATATTATGCATTATGCTGAAGACACCAATATTCCTGGTCTTGTACTGTTAATAGAATTTGAAAAAGCTTTTGATTCCATATCCTGGTCTTTATTTATAAAGTATTAAAGTTTTGAGGAATCCATTATTTCATGGTTTAATGTTTTGTACCGAAAAGTAATGCTTGCAGTAAACCAGGAAGGTAATCTCTCATCGTGTCTTTACAATCGGGAGGATGAAGGCAATACAGCTTATATATTTTTACTATGTACCGAATGTGCCAATACAGCCATACGAATAAGAAATAACTAAAATATCAAAGGAATAAAAAATGGTAATGTAAAACACAAATTATCGCAATATGCTGATGACCTTTCAACTATTTTGGATGGATCTAGTATGTCCCTTTATAAATGTTTAACTGAGCTTTATAAATACTCACAATATTCTGGGCTTAAGGTAAATTTTGATAAAACACATGTAGTCTAGATAAGATGTAAAAAATATAGTAGTGACTCAATAAAAAACAAATGGAAACTCTCTTGGAGAACCAAATAGTTTTAAACTTTTGGGAATTCATTTTTATGTTGATTAAATAAAATAATGAATATTAACTAAACAGAGAAAATAAGAAAAATACAAAACTTAATAACACTATAGAAACGAAGATATTTAACACCACTTGGGAAAATTACAGTTTTAAAATCATTGCTTTTTCCATTGCTATTTATCTCACTTCCTAATCCAAAAGACGAAGTAATCAAAGACATAGATAAGCTATTTTATAACTTTCCCTGCAAAAATCAAACAAAGTGTAGTCATAAAACAGTACTTTGAGGGGGGACTGAAAATAACTAAATTTAAAGGCTTTTAAATATGGACTGAAAGCAACCTGGTTAAGAAGACTTTTACTTACATATAGCAAATGGAATACTGTTTTAAATGCTGAAATCAATCTAACAAACTTTTTTAATCTTGGACCCGGTTACACAGACTTATGTATCGAGAAGTTATCAAACCCATATTGGAAAGATGTTTTTAAAGCTCATTCATCCATAACAAGGTTATATATACCGGAAGCTATAGATCAATTTTTGAGTTCTCAATTAATTTATAACGAAAATTTAAAAATAGGTAGAAACACAATTTTTTTCAAATCATGTTATGATAAAGGATTAGTTTTCATAAACGACATTTTAAATACAGAAGGTAGATTTTATTCAACACAAGAGTTCAGTAGATCATTTAACATACAAACAAACTTGCTTCAATTTCAAGAAGTTATATCTACGATTAAAGCTTGGGCCAAAAATATACAAGTAGATATGACTTCATCTTATGCTAAAAACACTACAGAATCCAATGTAACCTTTAACTATAAAAATTATAACAAAAAGCTTGAAGGGTTGTACAGATTTTTATTAAATTATGAATAAAAATACAGACAGACCTACATCAAAAATAAAATGGGAGGAGATTTACATGAACGAAGATAACACATGGGCAAACATATATATGTCACCATTTATATACACATATAGTACATTATTTCAGTGGTTTCAGATAAGAATTAACCATAGGTTGCTACCAACAAGAAAATATCTGTTAAACAAAAAAGCTGCAGATAGTCCATCATGTTTATTTTGCAATCGAATTGGGACTATTTCGCATATACTTCGGTCATGCCCAGAAACGCAAACATTAATTCTAGAAATCTCGAATTTGATTAAATCTAAGAATAAAGATTTCAAATTAAAAGAAGATCTATTCATTTTTAATATTGGAGAAATGAATTCCCAGGCTGATTTACATGTGATATTGGAAATTAAATATCATATTTTTAATTCTAAAATATATAAAAATAGACTATTACAGCATGTAAAAATAGACTAAAATTATTATTAAGAACTCTTCAGCACCTGTCTGTTACAAAAAGTTCTTTTAAAATTTTTATTGAAATATGGTCTAAATATTAGATGATGAGTATTGACATTGACTTCACAATTAGCTCAATTTTGGAATCGTGCTGTGTCCATAATCTAGGTAACATCTAGGTCTATACGAGTCGTGATATATTTTCAACTTGACCTCTGGTAAAAAAAAAACAAATCTAAAGATTTTCAGAAAAGAAAATTAAGACATTATACAATTAGCTATGGTTTTATGCCCCGGCAGGGGAGAAACAATCCAAATCATAAAATTATTAAAACTTTATTTGCGTATTTTTTTTTTGTATTTTGTATATTTTGTATTTTTTTTTGGTTTTTTTTTCTCACCAAAAGATACGATTAAAAGATATGTTTACCACTCCGTTAAAATTCATAATACATGTATATCATTTAAATCCAGACAATACAGTTATGTTAGAGAGAAAGAGAGAGTGAGTAAGTTTATATTGATACATCATATATTATATTTTGTAAGGTGTGTTCGGGGGTGGTCTTCCCCGACCCCCACATATCTATTATGGGGAAAATAAACGAGCGCCAAATGGTGACTCAAAAAAAAAAATATATATATATATTAAATTTATTAAACTCGTTGGTAAAAATGATATGATGCTAGGCTCAGCCTCGCATTTTATGCATTTTGCCAACGAGTATTGATAAATTCAATAATAAACGGTAAAAAATTCTAAGACCCCAAATTTGATTGTTTTATTTTACAGTCAGATCGCGGCGTGTAACTTGCTTGCTGACCCTGGACTTTATTTTAAGAAGCCAACTTGTACATGTACTAAGAATTTAATACATATTTGAGAAGTTTATTATCGTCCAAATATTGGCCTTTAGAGCGTGTCAGAATTTAGTGTTTGAAATAAATTAGCAGTATTTTGTATAAATGTCATATGCTTTAAATTCAAACAATTAATATAAATGAAATAGTAATTGTAGGAATTGTTCAAAAATGTATCCATATGTTAAATTAAAGTAAATTGTTTGTTTATTGTAGCATCACCCCTATTGAAAGGTCCAGCCACAACAGGATTATGTGACATTTTATTACACAATTGTTTCCCATATTATTTCCGTGTTAGACGCGAAGCTGTCAGATATTCGGTACCGCTTAATTTCACTGCTCCTGGGCGATCAACCGGTTGCATCAGAAAAATGTGCTTCCTCCAGGTCTCATTCTTGTATGTTCACTCTCGTATTGCTGCATGCATGTTATGAATCGTCTGTATAGATATCGATAAACTATAATTGGGTACGTTCTATTGAAAACACGTTTGCGCCGTTCTGTTCTATATCTTTAGTCTACGTAGTGTGTGTGCTGATGGCTTTCATAAGCTTTTTTCTGTTTACAAATATTTTCTTAATTTTTTAGTTCCATTAACTAGTTCAGTTTCCATAAATATCGTATCCAGTCCATTTATCCAAACCTGTTATTTACTTTAGAGATAGTTTGAATTAGTTAAGTTCAAAACTTTGACAAATTTTAATGGACATTATTTTGATCAAGAATCAATTTACGATCTGTTTAGTTTTGTTACATTAACTGTCAATGTCCATATAGATGAAGATTACCATTTAATTTTGAAAGTGCAAATATTCATGGATTTTCACTTACCTTATGTCTGAATATGTTCAAGGTTTAAAAAATGAAATTATAGTACCCAAGTATGTCTACAGATCCTTAATGCTGTTTCTGTTTTGTGAGGAACATATATTATTAATAAAATGTGAGTGTTTTTGATAACATATTACACAAAAGTGTCAAATTCATTTCTATTCACGTGCTTTCCTACGATAGAAAGAAATCAAGGAAATATCAATTAGTTTTGTTAAAATAACTTTATCCATATTTTCAAAACTAGCGTGGTTCAAATAGATATTAAAGCAAATATTTATTATGTCTTTAAGTTAAATATCTCCATATGATCATATAATGATATGTGTAAATGTTTATTTGATATGGGAACATTGGTTAATATTTATATTAATATTGCCGTGTGTGGTTTTAAAATACATACCGTCAAAACGACCTGCAAGTTGACTCTGCTCCGATTCCAAACCATCAAGTTTGTTATTTAAGATAGTTATATTGCTTGACATATTTCCTTCTAAATTATTGATGTCATTTTTGGTTTGTTTTGCTAACGCTAAGTCGTTGTCTTTCATTTGTTGTTCTAACACAGTATCATTGTGTTTTACTTGTTGTTCTAACACAGTTACATTATCTATCATCTGTTGTTCTAACACAGTTACATTGTCTTTTATCTGTTGTTTTAACACAATAATATTATCTTTTATTTGTTGTTCTAACACAGTGTCGTTGTCTTTCATCTGTTGTTCTAACAGTGTGTCGTTGTCTTTCATTTGTTGTTCTAACACAGTGAGGTTGTGTTTCATTTGTTGTTCTAACGCAGTGACATTGTCTTTCATTTGTTGTTCTAACACAGTGACGTTGTCTTTCATCTGCTGTTCTAATACAGTGACATTGTCTTGCATTTGTTTTTCCAGAATTAAAACATTTTGTCTCATTTTCTTCTCAAACAGTGTGATTTGGTCTTGGAAACTTTCACTCTGGTTGGATAATGCCGAAGAAGAAGCCGACGATAGCCTCGATTGTATCTCTAGCTGCATGTCCTGTAATAATAATGAGTGATCCAATTACGACTGACCGTAGCGAGACAGTATTTTATTTAAAGCACAGGTTCAATAACTGAGAATGAAATATTTAAGTAAATGTAAAAGTTATACTTTTTTGAATGACCATTACTCTCATACTAGATAAGTTTTGTTTCGGAAACGGACAAATATACTATCAATATTAAAGCACAAACAACAACGAAACTACTGTTTACTTATTTATTTTAGCTCATTTGCAAACTAAAGCTCAAAGTTTAAATGAATCGTTCTCAATTCAGTTTCCTGGGTATAACCAGTACAGAGTGTTGTTTTTCAGAGGATTTCAGGTTGAACTTGATATCGAACCAGCGCGATCCATCGCATGAGCGGCCAACACTATATCCAGTGCACTACCGCCTCGGAATCCATTATATTTCAACAAATTTAGTTTGATGCAAAGAAACTGTAACCAACGTGAAAAGTGAAAACTGCTTCGTTTGTCAATATAAACCTAATTACAAATCACGTACACATGCACATGCTAAAGATGCATGATAAATCATAGTTATTAATGACAGATTATCATATACCATACATGTTGTGGTCCAGCATTTGTCAAGCCATAAATTGTCAATATACTTATATAATGTGTTTTGTGGTTACTGTATTCTTAGAATACACCCGCGTGTAAAGCACCATGAACATGTGAATGCAACCACTAGTCTGTAGAACGGACCCAGATCTCCAAATTTGGTCCGTTAAACTGAAAGTTTGAATGACGTCAAAGTGAAATACGCTTTTGTTTGCTATGAATTGTGGGACAGGCATATAATTCCCTGCTTTTTCATTGAGGGTTAATAGGCCTGATTCGGGAGTCATGTTCTGGGATAGATTAATGCTACCACTCATTATATAGGATGGCGTAATTAAATGCAGAGTGTTAATAATGTATATGCATTACACCATACGCGTAGCTTGGCCTCTTTATGGAATACGCTAAAGTTATTAGATATGAGTGAGGCTGTTGGACAGAAAAGGTACTTTCCCGTTGGGGGAACGGGCGCTTACCCCGAGATAATTGGATGTTTCAAACGTCAAATGCTGCATTCTAGCGATTCTTAATATTAAAATTCATATTCTTAAAAAAAAAATGGAACTAATCGGATGTTATTAAATGATACTTGTGATGTTAACTCGTATTATAATTTTTGGCATTACCATTTTCCCCTTATACACAGTGGATGTACCAATATTGCGATTTGTGTTTTGACCAAGACGGTTTTCGACCTAGTTATACAGTATTCGATCGAGATGAACTGTCTTCCACAGACGTATTTTATCAGGAGCGTCATCGCTTTTGATTTATCATATTTTATGTAAATATGCATATTAGAAAATAGTAGCGTAGAACTTCGTTGTCTCGAACACGGATGGCTCGAACACCACACATGGCTCGAACCTCTAATCTGGTCCCGGCCGAAATAATATTTGAATTATATCATTCTAACTTCGATGGCTAGAACACCGATGTCTGGAAGAGTCGAACTAAAATTAGATACAGCCAACATATTTAACTGTATATTTACATTCTTCGTTCGAACTATTTTGTTCAGTCCCGTTGGGTTCGATCTATCGAAGTTCTACTGCATTCATTTATATATTCTTGGAATAAGTTCTATTATTCCTATACAACTCAGGAAATTAATATATGATTTGCACTTGCTGTCGAAGATTTGCCAAATATTATGTTTTTCAACAATTTACAAGAGTTATGCACTTTTGTCAACAGGGGAACAAAAATAGTTTTAACATATGCTATGGTTAAGTAACTTTACATAATAAGTATATATACTTTTTAGAAATAGTTTTAAGTGAAAATTGCAGCGTGTCCCTTTAAAGTCCTAAGTAAGCTAATAAATGTGATTAGCTAATATATTACGCAGCAGATTTACCAATCTCTTTGCTTTGATTAGTATAACCGCAATTATCAAAAGTTTATATTCCTTCTAGTGTTTCATGTTTAACAAAGTTGACACTAAACCATTCACAAAATATTTCTTACAGATCATATCATGTTAGTACGCTATTGAAGCAAAACACGTGATATGTTTTAAAATAAATATTTAACAATAAAATGCAAAATCATTCATAACAAGATCAATACGACATTCCTAACTGCAGTAAAGCACAAGGTTAATGTTGACGGTAATGGCTGTCTCTACCTGTAGACAAGTAAATTATGTTATTGTAAAGATTTGCATTTTGAGCCAGTTAGTCACTTTCGTATGTTGCCAAAATCATTTGAATTCGTGTTTTATTAAATATGATAATACATGTATATAGTTATATAAACATTATACGATAGGTTATTGCATACAGATAGGTAAAATGACACTATTTCAGTTTTACATGTGAATTGCCATAAAAAGGCATTAAAATTTTTTTTTGCTATTATGGGGTTTATATGATGTAAAAGTATAATTGAACTTTATTTGTTTCCGCTAACACTAACACATGTTTAACATAAAATGAACAATCTATTTTTTGTTTTTAAAAAGTTATTACCGAAAATAGGAAATCAGTTTTGTTTCTGATGATTATTGTTTATACATGTTGACATTAGATATATATCTAATGATTTTAAGTTAAATTACAGGTAAATTACAAGACCAAGTTGATTGATTATAATGTCGTTCGGTTATATACGTCTGTGTGCACTGTAGTTTTCAATGCAAACATATAATGACATATTGGAGTATGCATACAAAAAGTGCTAAACAGGAAAAATTGGTAGTACAAAATTAACATTTTCATAATTAATACCGCTTGATTTAAACAAAAGATGAAATATATTGAAACAATATACAGTGAAAATACGCCACACTCAAAGAAACGAATAAGAACAGTTACTCTTGATAAAAGAAACAACGATGTCGGTATGATTCAGCGAATATAAGTTCCGGTGACAAAGTCCGCTTTCTGTTTCTTCACTCTGAATCTCAGATAAGTCAATAACTAACAATGCTTCGGGTAAAGTTCTGATCCTTCAAGAAAAGTAGTATCAAATGCAATTTGAATATTCATTTAATGTTTTGAATGGATGAGATTTAAAGAGTTAACATTATATATAAAAAAAATTTTTTTTTTCATTTTACTATTTAAACATGAAATGGTATTTCCTTGTTTTCGATCATAAATTGATGAAAAAAAACTGATGTCCAACGGCTATAACGCCGAGCCCGCAAGTATAGATACGAGATCGAACGGACACAGGCCCCGGTTTCACGAAAATACTTAACTATCTACTCAAGCTCAAACTCAAAATATGACTTAAGTCTCAAATTCTACTCAGTTGAGATTGATTCTTGAGTGGAGTTCACGAAACGACTTAAGTAGCTACTCAGTTGAGTAAAATAATCGGACTCAACTCAAAGGTTTTTACAACGTTTAAGCGGCTCAACATAGAAGCTCTTCTTTGAGGAGGAAGTAATCAACAAAAGTTCGGGAAAATGACGTAGATGTAAACATACGCTTATAGCAGCCGAACTCGAACAAACTGTCAGATAGAAACTATAGATAGGAAATGGAGAAGAAGCGCTCACAAAACTTGGCCGAGCCGGAAAGGATGTCGGCTGTTGAAATCATCATTCAACACGCTGACATCCATTTCGGCAAGTTTAAAGGGGCAACCTCAGGGGCGAATGGAGAAGAAGAGGAAGTGGGAGGACATAGACACAGAGTTGAATTCGTGAGTAGTCTATAAGACGAATTTTTACCGAGATCTATTATAGATAATAATAAAACAAACATTCATTTTTAATATCATTGATAGCATCTTTATTTCAACCTTTACTGGCTAAATGTTGGTCTAAATGATAACTGCAGCAATATAATTATGATCTAAAAATAGCCACAATATGTTTTCCAACACAGTATAAACATAATGTCAGGAGGCATTATTAGGTGTTTATTGTGCTACTATTTTTTAAAACTTTGATTGTTGTAATTTGATCAGTAGTTGATGGGTGGATTGTATGCAGTTTTTGATGATTGTTTGTATATTTATTGTGGGAGGTTGGGGGTATATTTCAACAAAAAATATGCTAAAAAATTGATTGTCGGCAACTATCTATTCATAATGCTAAACTGGAACAGTATTGTTTTTTTGCTTCTCAGAAATTATATATGTTTACATGTTAATTTCTTTATATTCCAGTATGGGTAAAACAAATGTGAAGAGGATAGTTGGGGAACTGAAAAAGATGTTTACCAATAGAAAGGCAAGAGGTAAATAAGTTTGTTTTTTTATCTTACTACCATTTTTATAGCCTAGATAATAATGTATGTGCATTTAAGGTTACCCTCTCAAAATATTGAGGTAGGTATATTGGTATTTTAGACTTTTCTATATTCATTTTATATATTATGTAGATCTATATAGAACTCTCTGTTGGACTTTTATTGTACTTATATAATAAAATAAGTCTTAAAAAACTTATCCTGAAAGTTAAAGCCATATATTTCTATTTTGCCTTAATTGATTTGCTTAATTAAAAATAATAGAACTACCATACCTAATATTTATACACTAAATGTACTCTATGGACAAATGGTCTAAGGCGCCATTTCAAGAGCACTAACCTCTCACTGCTAAAGTCGTAGGTTCGAGTCTGTTTTACTAAAACAACTTTATGTAAGAAAGTTTGCCAGTTACTTGCGGGAAGGCAGTGCCTATACTCAGATTCAATCACCAATAAAACTGGCTTTGCGTGAAAAGTTTTGACATAAAAAGTATAAATAAACAAGACATAGATTTATTCATTTGTCAAAAATCCAAGTTCATTAGTTATTTTTTACTTTATTCACTGTAAAGCGTAATTACAAAGAAATAATCATTATCTGTTTTATCTAAGGAAAAACATACGTCAAATAAGAAGACTGGAGGGGGCCCGCCAACAGAAGAAATAATCATTGATTATTTGATGGACAGGCCACAGCTGGAGGGAGTTTTAGGTGGCATGGATTCCTGCAAGCTTTCATGTACCGGTAAGTGAGATTTTTCTTTGATTTTATTTTCATATTTAAACAAGTGTCTTAACCTTTACCCCATAGATACGCGTTTTCCCGCACCAATATCAGAAAGCCTTTGAAAACAGTAACAAGCAATCTGAACACTTCCTGCTCTGTTTTCCACTCAGTCAGTAAATATAAACATAATTCACCCATTGCTGATAAGTGGTGTATTAATGCTTTCAATTTGGAAGAAAATGCTTATGAAGCGAATGGTTAAGTAGGCATAAGGATATAAAAAAATGAATTTAATAAAGATAGATGTACTGTCTGCTGGTATTTCTTATTTGTATTGAAGAGTTGCAATATTAAGAGTACAACTTGTAATCTAATCTGAATGAATATAAACATATGATATAAATTTTGAAAAAATAATCAAACATGAACACTCTTTTGATGAAACTCCACTATATATTTAATTTCATATTTTGTCAACACACTTTCAGGTCCAGGAGTTGATGATGGAAATGATGAAATGATGAAAATAATGATGACACCGGTGATGAAAACAATGGTAAAACATTATTTCCTTTACTAAATCAATTATTGTTGAAATTTCACTGCTGAAAAATACATTATTTTCTCTTATTACATTCCAAGTACACATGGAGTGAGTAAATTCAATTGATAACATTTACATAAGCAACATTTTCACTAATTAATAACAAGGTTACAGTTCACATGTTTATCATAATCAATTTTATATAATTGTACACATCAATGAAACAAGACAATAATATTGTTAAAAATAATCAAATTATCTTACATGTATATTGTTATAGCAAGAGTGTTTTGGTCTTTATTCTTTTTTCTAATGATAGGCAGATTTAAACCTATTATATACAGTTTGTAACTGCACTTCAACCAATGTACCCCTTAGAATTAATTGACCGAATATTAAGTGTCATTTATATGCCATCAAGCGCAAACAGTTAACATAACGGGGATCCTCGAAGGTTAACCAGTACTTGAGTTTAACTTTCCCACTTGAAAAAAGTCAACAGAAATCTTAGTGTAGTGACTTGTTCATTCACACATTGACTTCTGCAATGTACATTTCTCTTATATACCTGCCTATCAGATTGAGAGACTTCAAAAAATCCAAAATCATGCGGCCAGTGTTGTCACAGGTGCTCTGTATGACCAACTAGTAGTGAAATTCTAAAGTTTCTCCACTGGCTGCCTGTAAGGGCAAGAATCATGTACAAAATACTGGTTCTTGTCTTTCGAATTGTGCAGGGAAAAGCTCCATCTTATTTGAAGGATTTGCTCAGGGAAAATACAGATTAAATTCATCTGATGAAATTAACTTTATAGTCCAAAGAACTAGAATTAAAATGGCAGACAGATCATTTACTGTAGTTGGCCCAAAGTGGTGGAATGGACTTCCAAAAGATGTGAAATGTGTAACCAGTGAAAGTATATTGAGGAAAAAACTGAAAACTCATTTGTTTAATATGTTTTATAACTAAATGATATGACTGTGAAGTTTTTATGTGCATAATCATTGTAGGACTGTGTATATCATATTATGCAACCGTGTGAAGCGCAACAGAGTATTGTGCTTACAATACATTTTTGCGCTATACAAATGTATTTGTATTTGAATCAGCGGTGAGAGACGAATGACAATGAGACACAATGTTGTAATTCACAACAATCATGGAGACTGTGGTTGGGCCAAGATTCAAACTCACGATCCCAGGGTTGATAGTCAGACGCTCTACAAACTAAGCTAATCAGGCCCAGCGGCCATATATCAGAAATTGTAGTATCTTTTTAATTTACAGATCTCATTATTTAAGTCAAAGATAGGCTGCCACAACCAGGAACTCCTTTATGTAGTAAGACAGTTTATGTTCACTTATTCACTTATTCATTTCACGAGTATCTACACTATTGGCTTTAGAGTCACAACAATAGGGTATGTGCTTTTAGTGTGTCAGTCCTATGACACTGCACAGGTTCTACATTGTTCTCTAACGACACTTCCAACACATGGGTATTCACTGGTTACTACTCTCACTTATGAATATTAATTTATTTCGTTTTTATTTATTTTATTTTAATTTATTTTTATTTTAAAATGTGTATATAACTTTGAGACTTCAGTATGAATAAAAACTGTGAAACTCCTGATCCCTGACCGTATGGGCCCTTGGAGGTTGAGCCCAAACTGCGTAATTCAAGGTTGACCTAAATAACCTTTTGAATATTTGAACCACTAGAAAGTAAATGGTAAGTTTGACTATAGAGACCAATGGATCCTTAATAAAAAATTGAGAATCTAGACAATGGGCCTCAGTATTTAGTTTTGCTTGATTGAGATGGAAGCTCAGAGTTTATATAAACGGCTCTCGAGTCCTCTTCATGGGAAGAACCAGTACTGAGTGTTTTTTATGAGGGGCGTCTGGTTGACCGGGGGATCGAACACGCAACCTCTGGCATGAGCGAACAGCATTCTAGCCATTTGACTACCGCCCCGCCTCAGTATTTAAAACTTGGGTGGGGACTGCTCTACTTAATTTATATATTTGAAAGAATTAAAAAACATGCTATTTTTCATGACTGAATAAACTTACTTGAATGTTGATATGGTGTGATTTGTTCTTGCTGTTTTATAATTTTATCATATATTCTGATTTTAACTTTTATGTAATTGCAAGGATACTCCAGCGACCGTTAAAACCAATGGGCCTCTGGTTTACAAGCCCAATAGACCACTTGCTTATGTATAATTAAAATACTTGCATCACCTTACTTTAAATGATAGCTCTTGTTTATGTTTGCATTTACGTTCTTTTAGGTGGAACTGTAGGCAAAAAAAGTTTGAAACGACAAAGGCAGGACGTGGAGGACCCGGGTCATTGTACAGTTTAGAGAAAAAATGACTACATTTGGAAATTCAGCTGTTGCAGCAAAAACTAGATCAAGAAAAACAATTATTTTTATTAAAAAAACAGATACTTAAGACTCAAATTCAGAGAACATTGGAAGACCAGCTCTTGGAACTATTTAACATTGAATTGTAATAAATATATCCAAGGGCTGTTTCAAAAACATATTTTCAAATGTGATTAACAATGTTTAACCAAGAACTTATATAGAGAAGGGAAACTCATAACAAGAGTTCTCAGAAGACAACAAAGCTCGCCGATGAGATAAAACTCACCACCCGTGCAAAGATTGAGATTGGAAACACCAAAACTTAAACCATTACTCTGCTAAAATTCAACCCCAAGTTACGGTTCTTGTCTCATTGTGCTCCACCGATGATGGTAAACATACATGGGAAGTTTCTTTCATATCCAATGAGTGATTGCAAAGATATCTTACATGAAAAAATCAAACTTTAACCTGAAATATTAAGTCGAGAAAGGGCCATTGCTGTGCCAAAATGCAACCCAGAGTTATGGTTCTTATCTCTGTGTGTTCCGCTGATGATGGTTTACACACATGCAAAGTTTCATTTATATCCGATGAGTGGTTCTATAGATATCTTAAACTTAAACGCAACTAAACACAACAGTTTAACCTAAGTGTCTAAGTCCAAAAAGGGCCATAACTGTGCCAAAATGCAACCCAGAGTTATGGTTCTTGTCTCTTGGTGTTTTATTGATGATGGTGAACACACATGCAACGTTTCATTCATATCAAATGAGTGGTTGCATAGATATCTTTTAACTAAACGCAAAAGTTTAACCGGGGTGTCTAAGTCCGAAAAGGGTCATAACTGTGGTAAAATGCAATTTAGAGTTATGGTTCCTGTCTCTGTGTATTCCATTGATGATGGTGAACGCACATGCGAAGTTTCAGTCACATCCAATGAGTGGTTGCATAGATATCTGAAACTTAAACGCAAAATTTAAAAACTGCATTATGTTTAATGCTAAACTAATTCGCATGATCGAAACTTTATAAAACATCACATTTTACATGCAACATACATTTTATGTACAAGATATCAGATGCTTATGAACTCCTTTGAGTGCTATTTTTTTAACATATTACCAAGAGCGGCATGTTTCTTATCCCTCTATATAAGTCCTTGGTTAAACCATTTCCTATTACAATTTTAGCATTGTCCTATTTTTAGGTTTACAAAATGGTTTGATATATTTTAAAAGTAGAAAGATAATGTGGTAATTTTATTTAAATTTTAATATAAATAAGTTAGAAGAATAGAAAAACAAAACGAAAAAATTAAACATGAAATTACATTGTGTATCAGGATTCATTGTTTCTGATATGTAGTTGCCATGTCAAATTTCAACTGTAGATATCTGGATATGCTTTATATTTGAAAATAATGCTACAATGCAAATTTTTAAATTTTAAATGGCACTATTGTAAAGATTTAGATGATATCATTGAGAAAGGTGGCATTGAGTTATCAGCAATAAGATGATAACAATTTGCGAAATGCTGAAATACTAGGTATGTTCAAACAGTTTAATGAGTTACTAGTATTTGACTAATTACCATGTTTGTATACTTGGTGTAATAAGAGCACTTTTGAGACAAGTCGAGCCCATTGTCCTTCAACAGCTCTGTTATACGGTAGTTTTCACCGTTGGGCAAAACAGACAAATTAAATTTGGTTGGTATGTTTAACTGCAACTAGTCATTTTGTTTTTAAAAACCAACAAAATTGTTTTATCCCAACATTGCACCCCGCAAGTACCAAAAAAATCCACAATGCCATTCTGTACTGGCAACGCAACCCACAAGTGCCGCTCCAGACGTACGGACGGACAGACAGACGGACAAATCTAATAACTTGACTGTATTTAATGTCGGCATGAATATTAAAAGTAAATATAAGCTTATTAAAAAAAAGCACACGTTTAAATATGTGCCATTCGTGTGCATATCTATTAAATTTATTCAAAATATATTTTCAACAGTTTGATAATATTATGCATAGCACCAGCTGTTATTCATTATACAATGACGCGTTATTTGATACCATTTACTTGTTTAGTATTTATCTCTTTATTATATCCAATAACATGAATACAAATGTATATCTTCGATCTACAGGTAAATTTGGGCTGAATGAAAACGATTATATAATATATCACAGTGTATTTCCTCAAAGAATAATTATACCAAGCGATATAGATCTGTATATTTCTTCACAAAACCTTCCACGGGTTGAAGCAAAATATTGGGAAAAGGTAAAACAAAAAACATAATTGTATCCAATTCCCCAGAAAAAACGATTAATTTTATATAATTTTCTACATTTACATTATTTGTTTTCATCTATGAGAAAAAAATAGACTTGCTTATTTCCCCTGTAAAAAGGGCTGTCCTTTACAGTATTAGAATTTGTTTAGAATAGAATATAGTTACCTTCATATCCTCCTTTGTTAGCTTATACACCACTACTCCTGAAATTGTACTAACTGCTAACGAAATTAAAATAACCACACTGCACAGAAGCAGCGTGGCTTTGCGGGATACGCTAGATTTTGTTGGTTCCATCCGATCCATTCTTGCTGGTGCTGTTTGACACTGTGGCGTGTTGTGTTCGAACTGTAAAGTCTCATATTCATCTTCCTGTGTCTTATAATCGGTTTCCTTTGGTGGTTCAATATCGCCCATTTCCATTGCCGAGTTCAAAACTCCAGAGAGCGTAGTATTTACATATATTTCACTCATTCTGATTATTTATGCCACTAAATACACTGTAAAAATGATATCTTACACTTTCCTTTCGTAACGAATATTAACTGGCTATGCACAGCAAGTTATATCAAAACCGTCTGTGTCAGGTTTATTGTATTCGATCCGCTTTATTTATCATTCAGGAAGTTACTATACAAACTATAAAAGTGTACACAAAAGAAGGAAGAGATGTATTGAAATACTTGTTTCTTAAAGGGATTATATTGGCATATTACTGTCAATTCCCTGTCCTAAATACACACGCCCAGCATGAAGATACACTTATAATTTAGAGATATACGTGTCTAATTGCATAATCTCTTTATTACAAACATCGGGTTTCTGAAGCCACGTTTTTGTTTTTGATTACATTCACCATTTTCAACGAACCGCTTTCGGGTTTCCGATCAATCATCGGATAACATCGTGAAAACTCATTCCCGATCTCGGTTTCGAGGCTTTGTTCGGGAAGGTTACGAAGTTCAATGTAAACATTGCGCAATACTTTATTGCGGAACGTATTAACGTTTTGGCCAATATTCAATTACTATTTATTTGATAACTTTCAAGTAAATAAAGGTTATACGTCAATACATAAGCATTATTTTGTGCACACTGCAAACAGGAAAAGTCTGGATTAACAGCGTGTTTGTGTTACTTGCCAAAATAATCCCTTTAAAACGTGGTCTAATGATAGGGCGTCCGCCTCGAATACGGAAGGATCAGTCAGCCGGTGTCATACCAAAAGGGTATTAGAAACTTCCTTGCTTGGCGCTCAGCATTTAGAGGATAGTTCTCGGTCTTAGACTAGTTGTCCCGGTGCCGTTAAGATAATGTGACTGTGTTGGGTATCATACTGTTTGTCTTCGGCATGATACCCCAGTGTGGAAGATTAGACTACTGTCTCAAGTAGACACCGTCGCATTATAACTGAAAACTTGTTGAAAGCGAGGCTAAACACCATACAACAACAACGACAACCTATTTGTTAGCATGAAGAATGACCATGGTTGGTTGTGGAAATAAAAACAATTATTACCTTAAAAGAAAATCTTGATATACGTTAACCGAACAATGACGTTGCAAAGGCCATAACCTTCATCTCAAGCATTTTATAAAACCATTCATCCTCGCGCCCTAAATCTCTTTTGTGAACAAAAGGGAAAGCGATAGGACATGGTTTTCAACAAATGCGTTTATTTCTTCAGAATTTCATCAATCGTGTATCAGTTATCCTGTAGAATGACGACAACTGTCACAACCTAAACACCGACATCTGATGTCCATAATACGTCATCGATTCGTAACTCATTGTTATAACATCTTTATAATTATTCACACAGTATATTCACGAAACCAACATTGGATATCTGGGGTAGAATGATCCTTCGAAAGAAAAAAAATATAAAGTATAGGCATGGTAAACGAAGGAAATAATCCTTACAGGGTTAAGGGAGGGTAACACATATGATGTCTTTATTATGCGTCTATTTTTTAACTATAGTCAAACCTGTCTTAAGCAGACAATCAAGAGAAGGAGAAAAACGTGGTCTTAATTAGACTTGTTGGTTAATATAGACTAATTTGCTCCAGAAATAATTAGAAATAGAAAATAACAAATGCGGCTTCTTAAGATACGATACTGCTCAATAGAGGTGACCGCTTTCACATCTGTTTTGTTCATTAACAACTAATGAACTAACATACAATACATGTTTTACAAAGTGACTGATTAAGATTATCGTGAGCAGCTCACACTCTATCCACTGCACTACCTCTCCGCTTAATCTTAGTTAAACATTTATATATGTAATATCTTGCAACCTCTGTCGTGAGCAGCCTACACAGCCTATCCACTGCACTACCTCCCCGCTTAATCTTAAATATACATGTTCATGTATATAATATATTGGACCCTCAGTCGTGGGCAGCCCACACTCTATCCAATGCACTAGCTTCCCGCTTAGTCTTAGTCATACATGTATACATCGCCAGTATGACTATATGATATATACTGCCTGCTCCACTGTATATATAAATACATTCAATCTCGCCAGTATGAATATATGATATATACTGTCTGCTCCATTGTATATATAAATACATTCAATCTCACCAGTATGACTATATGATATACACTGCCTGCTCCACTGTATATATCAATACATTCAATCTCGCAAGTATGAAATATATGATATATGCTCCACTGCACACATCAATACATTCAAATTCGCCAGTATTAATATAAGATATATAATGCCTGCTCCACTGTATATACAAATACATTCAAATTCGCCAGTATGAATATATGATATATACTGCCTGCTCCACTGTATATATAAATACATTCAATCTCGCCAGTATGAAATAGTATGATATATGCTCCACTGCACACATCAATACATTCAAGCTCGCCAGTATAAATATAAGATATATAATGCCTGTTCCACTGTATATACAAATACATTCAAATTCGACAGTATTAATATATGATATATATTGCCAGCTCCACTGAATATATAAATGCATTCAAATTCTACAGTATTAATATATGATATATAATGCCTGTTCCACTGTATATATAATTACATTCAAACTAGCCAGTATTAATACATGATATTACATATATCAGTGTGAATATATGATATATAGTACCTGCTCCACTGTATATAAAAATACATTCAAACTCGCCTGTATTAAAATACGATATATACTGCCTGCTCCACTGCATATATCAATACATTCTATCTCGCCAGTATGAATATATGATTAATATTCTGCCTGCTCCACTGCACACATCAATACATTCAAACTTGCCAGTATGAATATATGATATATACTGCCTGTTCCACTGTATATACAAATACATTCAAATTCGCAATTATGAATATATGATATATACTGCCTGCTCCACTGCACACATCAATACATTCAATCTCAGCAGTATGAATATATGATATATTATGCCTACTTCACTTGATGCATTAATACATTCAAACTTGCCAGACTGAGTATAAATGTATGATAGATACTGTCTGCTCCACTGTATATATAAATACATTCAACCTCGCCAGTATTAATATATGATATAGACTGACTGCTCCCACGAATATATGAATACATTAAATCTCGCCAGTATGAATATATGATATATACTGCCTTCTCCACTGTATACATCAATACATTCAAACTCGTCAGTGTGTATATATGATAAATACTGCCTGCTCCATTGTATATATAAATACATCAAACTCGCCAGTATGAATAAATGATATATACTGCCTGCTCTAATAACTATATGAATACACTCAATTTCGCCAGTGTCATTGTGATATATACTGCCTGCCCCTCTGTATATATAAATACATTCAAATTAACCAGTATTAAAATATGATATATACTGCCTGTTCCATTGTATATATATAAATACATTCAAACTCGCCAGTATTAATATATGATATAAAATGCCTGCTCCACTGTATATATATATACATTCAAACTCGTCAGTATTATTATATGATATATACTCCCTGCTACTCTGTATATATAAATACATTCAAACTCACCAGTATTAAAATATGATATATACTGCCTGTTCCATTGTATATATATCAATACATTCAAATTCGCCAGTATTAATATATGATATATACTGCCTGCTCCACTGTATATACAAATACATTCAAACTTGCCAGTGTGAATATATGATATGTACTGCCTCCTCCACTGTATATACAAATACATTCAAATTCGCCAGTATGAATATATGATATATATACTGCCTGATCCACTGTATACGTAAATATATTCAAACTCACCAGTAATAATATATGATATATACTGCCTGCTCCACTGTATATATAAATACATTCAAGCTCGCCAGTGTGAATATATGATATATACTGCCTGCTCCACTGTATATACAAATACATTCAAATTCGCCAGTATGAATATATGATATATACTGCCTGATCCACTGTATACATAAATACATTAAAACTCTTCTGTAATAATATATGATATATACTGCCTGCTCCACTGTATATATAATTATATTTAAACTCACCAGTATTAAAATATGATATATACTGTCTGTTCCATTGTATATATATAAATACATTCAAATTCGCCAGTATTAATATATGATATATAATGCCTGCTCCACTGTATATACAAATACATTCAAATTCGCCAGTATGAATATATGATATATACTGCCTGATCCACTGTATATATAAATACATTCAAACTCGCCAGTATTAATATATGTTATATACTGCCTGCTCCTCTGTATATATAAATACATTCAAACTCACCAGTATAAATATATGATTGATACTGCCACTGTTTAAATATAAATACATTCAAACTCGCCAGAATGAATATATGATATATACTGCCTGTTCCATTGTATATATATAAATACATTCAAACTCGCCAGTATTAATATATGATATATAATGCCTGCTCCACTGTATATATAAATACATTCAAATTCGCCAGTATTAATATATGATATATACTGCCTGCTCCACTGTATATACAAATACATTCAAACTTGCCATTGTGAATATATGATATATACTGCCTGCTCCACTGTATATACAAATACATTCAAATTCGCCAGTATGAATATATGATATATATACTGCCTGCTCCACTGTATACGTAAACATATTCAAACTCACTAGTATTAATATATGATATATACTGCCTGCTCCACTGTATATACAGATACATTGAAGCTCGCCAGTGTGAATATATGATATATACTGCCTGCTCCACTGTTTATACAAATACATTCAAATTCGCCAGTATGAATATATGATATATACTGCCTGCTCCGCTGTATACATAAATACATTAAAACTCGTCTGTAATAATATATGATATATACTGCCTGCTGCACTGTATACATAAATACATTCAATCTCGTCAGTAATAATATATGATATATACTGCCTGCTCCACTGTATATATAAATACATTCAAACTCGCCAGTATTAATATATGATATATACTGCCTTCTCCACTGTATATATAATTACATTCAAACTCGTCAGTATTAATAAATGATATATATTGCCTGCTCAAATGTATATATAAATACATTCAAATTCGCCAGTATTAATATATTATATATACTGCCTGTTCCACTGTCTGCTCTTATGAATAGTAAGGCTATACGTGAATAGAAGTGTCTAAATAAGCTGACTTATTTTGAAAGAGGAGGTCACTATGATGAGTGAAGAGCAAGGAGTATTAAGAGTTACTTTTCCTTTGAAATTATATGGTTAAAACTGTTACTGATATTGATTTATCACACAGTAATGTTTTAAAATATTAAAAATAAATGATAATTGATACATTTCAGTACCGCTATTACACCTAATGATTATTTAACATAATTATCGATATGATTTTAAGAAAAAGTATGCAACTATTACTTGTATTTTGATATTTATGATTCGCACATGAGAGCACATGGTAATTGCATGCTTGATAGAAAATAAATTTTAATTTATTATTATTATGTTTAAACATGGGTTCAGTATTTAATAAACTGATTTTATAAAAAGTATATAAATGATAACAGTTTAATATAATATTTATATGTTAACATTACCAGCAATATTCAGGTTAATTATAACATATTATGAATGACGTCATCAATATCGGGGTTTGTATTGATTTGTATTGATCACTTTACCTGCAATAGTCAGGTAAATTATAACAGAGCTTGTGTAGTTTATGAATGACGTCATCAATATCGGGGTTTGTTTTGTAATCAAACGCAATACTGTTTGTTTAATCGGATAACTGAAGGAAAATTGCACGTTAACTACCATTCAAATAAACGCTGGTCATTATTACATATGAAATACAATTAATAATGTCTTTAAACAAACATGATATATGTTGATCTGGTTTTTTTGTTTAGTGGAGCACACTGACGAGTTTAAATATATTTATATATACAGAGGAGCAGGCAGTATATATCATTATATTTCATACTGGCGAGTTTGAATGTATTTATATATACAGAGGAACAGGCAGAATATATATCATATATCCACACTGGCGAGTTTGACTGTATTTACATATACAGAGGAGCAGGAAGTATATATCATATATTCACACTGACAAGTTTTACTGTATTTATATATGCGTTGGTGCAGGCAGTATATATCATATATTCACAATGACGAGTTTGACTGTATTTATATATGCGTTGGAGCAGGCAGTATATATCATATATCCGTACTGGCGAGTTTGACTGTATTTATATATGCGTTGGAGCAGGCAGTATATATCATATATTCATACTGACGAGTTTGAATGTATTGCTTTATACAGATGAGCAGGATGTATATATCATTTATTATGAAAAGAGGGGGAATTAAAATACACCAATAACTAATAAACTTTTATCAATATATTTCATAATTTGTTAGGCAGAATCTGGACATGGCTGACATTTTCTATTAAGTATTCATGAATGTAACCAAGAGTATTCATTCAAAATACTACATACCGGACAGTCTAATGAAATAATTTTTTGTCAGCAGTCATATTGTATAATTTTTAGACCCTCTGACATCTTCCAACAATTACAATACATTCCGGACAATCGGAAATGAGTATTGTATTCCGGACAATCGGAAATGAGTATTATCGGAAATGAGTATTGTATTCCGGACAATCGGAAATGAGTATTGTATTCCGGACAATTGGAAATAACCAGAAGTACACTCCGGACACTCGGTAATGATTATTATATAGATATTCCGGACAAACGGTAATATTTTAAAAATGAAGTACATTTCGGACAATCGAAAATGATTTTTATACACATATTCTGGACAATCGGAATTAATAAAAGATATTTGACTGCGTGACCTTATAGGTAAATTAGTGCCAGTCAAACTTATATATATATATTCCGGACAATCGGAAATAAATCAATACAAATTTCAGACGATCGAAAATATCTCAATACATATTCCGGACAATCTGGAATAATTCATTACATATTCACACGAACAATCGGAAATAATAATTAAGTTTTGATTACATTTGACTGCATGTCAATTACATCGATATAATTTAAAAATATTCTATCAAATTATTATATGTTAAATTGATATATAGTTTATATCTTTTACATCAAAAGTTATTTATTGATACTTGATGTCAATGCCAAGACACGCAGCTTCAAAGAAAAATGCTAGTTCTTAAGTTCTAAACAGCATGTATCTAAACCAGCCATGAATCAATTTCTGCAAATTTCAGGATAATATGCTGCATCTGTCTGTAAAAACTTATAAATGCCTCCTTGAAGTACATTTAACAGGATATCATAGCCTGTTTGTGACAAATAAACCGAGTCTGTATATAAATATGTAGCACTTTCCACTGTACCATTTTTTATGAAATATTTGCCGATGCAGCTGCTAACTCCTCGTGTACGGAATTCTTCAAGATGTTTATGATTGACTCCATTTCTATAATGGAGACGTGGAACAATTCCAGACATAACAAGAAGTGTTTCCCGCAAGATTGATAAGAAGATCATTTGTGACCGACTTTATTTTTTTTTCATAATATACGATAAATTGAATGAAAGAAGATTGTTAATTCTATCTAGAATTTCGTTCATTCACACGCCTGGCTTAAATATAAATCAAGAATGCCTGCTCCATTGTATATATAAATACATTCAAACTCGCCAGTATGAAATATAACGATATATACTGTCTGCTCCTCTGTATATATAAATACATTCAAACTCGCCAGAGTGAATATATGATATATACTGCCTGCTCTACTATATATATAAACGCATTCAATCTCGCCAGTATGAATATATGATATATACTGCATACTCCACTTTACACATTAATACATTCAATCTCGCCAGTATGAATATACAATATATTCCGCCTGCTCCACTATTTGAAAGCCTTGGACTACTCGGTGGCTAGGCTTGAACATATGACCGATGCATTGAGAGCCTTAGACCACTTGGCACTCTAATTTGTAATCGTAAACATGTATTCATTTAATCAGCCTCCGTAAAAAAATGAATGAGGAATTTTGCCAGTTACAAAAATAAGAATAAAAAAAATAAATACAAAACCATCAACATTAATGAAATATTACACAGAAGGAAGCCTGATCCTTGATAACTGCAGAACTGCAGAGATTCAGTAAATTATATCCAATATTCAAAGTATCACCTCATACGACATTATACTTTTATCTCTATGTTTTCTGATGTTATTTTCTATTTCATTTCAAATTGGATATAGATAACTATATTTACGTATATTGTATCGCATATCCGTCGTCATGACTATGACATGATTACACTGTATTTATGTTATTTATTAAATATTAAATGTACTTCCGTCTTGGTTGAATAAAATGCATAAATAATAATGAACTCTAGTGTCAAATGTCATGTCAGATTTGATGAATATGTTTATAAATACCTAGATCTATTTTCGTGTTCTTTTGTTTTTTGTAAGAAAAGCGTGCTTGTAGGCGGTAACAGTTTATATTTACTGTTACCTAAAGGGACACTCTTCAATTCTGGTAATGTTTTACGTAACTATATTTCAGAAAATAATATAACACCATGCTGCTAATATTGTGCACACCATTGTTTTTTTTTCAATTTAGGACAGGGACACACCTAGATACAATATAGATACAATGTACAATGCTTTATTTAATATAACTCGAAATAAAAGGAAAACGTGCAGCATTCTCTATGTTTATTGAACATATATAGTTACGTTTGTGCAGTAACAAACTGCGAGATAATCATAATCTATACTATTAAAAGGTAAATAAAGGTTGGCATGTTTAGGCCGCTCTATGGTGTATAGATTCCTCCACCGAAAGGCGACCAGGCGCTACAGGCATACTCCAATTAACAGAGACCCAGCTTTTGATTTAAATGAAGGCAAATTGAAGCAACACGCAATACAACACAAGTCAACAACGGACTGGCTGACGGCATCAAGCACACAGACTCCACCCGAATGCATGACCATAGGCCCCAGCTTACAACGGCTACGCACCGGAAACCAGTGCCACATTGAAAGTTAGGGTCTACCACCAAACATCCGGTGCTAAAAGTGGTGCCGACGACTGCACTCTTTATTTTACGCCTGGTCACCATCGGCCGATAGAATTTTTTCCGCTACAATAAATGAAACATTTATCCCCAAAAAATTCTAATGAACGGAAGACCTATTTTTCAATAGCGATTCTCTTATTAAATCGAGGTAAAATTCGAGACCGACCTCGTTAAGATGTATACCGTCGGCACGAAAGAAGTTGGTTTTGGTATCAATGTCTGGACTTATGATATCGCTTTTCCCAAACTTGTGTACAATGGTGCGGCCTAATCTATTAACCCACTTGCGTTTTGCGTCTATAAATTTAAGTCTGAATTCCCCTCAGTGTTATATTATTGTTGCTAATACATTTCAACTTCTGTTATGTTTATTGCTATATTATTGTTACTGATTCATTTCAACTTCTGCTATGTTTATTGCTATATAATTGTTACCACGACATTTCTACTACTGCTGTGTTTATTGCTATATTTTTGTTGATACTACTCTTCTACTTCTGCTAGGTGTATTGCTATGTAATTTTTACGACTTTTCTACGTCTGCTTTCTTTGTTGCATATTATTGTTACTAATACATTTCAACCTCTGCTATGTTTATTGTCATGTTATTGTTACTGATGCATTTCAACTTCTACTATGTTTATTGCTATATTACTGTTATACTACTTTTCTATTTCTGCTAGATTCATTGCTATAGATTAATTGCTATGTTATTGTTACTACTTCTAATTTTCTATTTCTGCTAAATTCATTGCTTTATTATTTTACTACTATCTTTCTACTACTACTACGTTTATTGCTATATTATTGTTACTTATACTACTTTTCTATTTCTGCTAGATCCGTTGCTATATTATTGTTACCACTACTACTTTTCTATTCCTGCTAGATTCATTGCTATATTATTGTTACAACTCCTTTTCTGGTTTTTCTAGGTTCATTGCTATATTATTGTTATTACTACTTTTCTACTTCTGCTATGTGTATTGCTATATTATTGTTACTACTACCTTTCTACTTCTGCTACATTATTGTTCCAACTACTGTTCTACGTCGGCTATATTTATTGCTAAAATAGTGTTACTACTACTTTTCTACTTCTGCTACGTTTCTTGCTAGATTATTGTTACTACAACTTTTCTAATTCTGCTTTGTTTCTTGCTATATATTATTGTTACTGCTACTTTTCAACTTCGGCTATGTTTATTGCTATATTATTGTTACAACTATTCTTCTACTACCTCTATGTTTACTGCAATATTGTTGTTATTATCACTGTACTACTTCTGCTATGTTTATCGCTATATTATTGTTACTACCACTTTTCTACTTCTACTGTGTTTATTGATATATTATTATTACTATTATTTTTACTCTTTTGCTAGGTTCATTGTTATATCATTGTTAAAACTACGTTTCTACTTCAGCTAGGTTTATTGTTATAACTGTATTACTACTACTTTTCTAATTCTTCTTGGTTTAATGCTATATTATTGTAACAACTACTTTTCTACTTCTGCTATGTTTATTGTTATAATAGTGTTACTAGTATTTTTCTACTTCTTCAATGTGTATTGCTATATTATTGCTACCACTACTTCTTTTCTACTTCTGCTATGTTTATTGCTATATTATTGTTACCACGACATTTCTACTACAGCTATGCTTATTGCTATATATTTGTTGCAACTACTTTTCTATTTCTGCTATGTGTATTGTTATATTATTATTACAACTATTTTTCTACGTCTGCTTTGTTCATTGCATATCATTGTTACTAATACATTTCAACCTCTGCTATGTTTATTGCCATATTATTGTTACTGCTGCATTTCAACTTCTGCTATGTGTATTGCTATATAACTTTTATACTACTTTTCTATTTCTACTAGATTCATTGCTATATTATTGTTACTACTACTACTGTTCTATTTCTGCTAGATTCATTGCTTTATTATTTTTACTACTACTTTTCTACTCCTGCTAGGTTTATTGTTATATTATTGTTCTTTCTACTACTTTTTTATTTCTGCTAGATTCATTGCTATATTATTGTTACTTCTACTACTTTTCTATTTCTGCTAGATTCATTGCTATATTATTGTTACTACTACTACTTTTCTATTCCTGTTAGATTCATTGTTATATTATTGTTACAGCTCCTTAACTGCTTCTTCTAGGTTCATTGCTATATTATTGTTACTACTACTACTTTTCTATTCCTGTTAGATTCATTGTTGTATTATTGTTACAGCTCCTTAACTGCTTCTTCTAGGTTCATTGCTATATTATTGTTACTACTACTTTCCTACTTCTGCTAGGTTTATTGTTATATTATTAATACTACTACTATTCTTGTTCTGCTATGTTTCTTTGTTAATCTGAGACATAATTATATCAGGATTCAACGCTGTAGAGCGTAAATATTTTTCGAATCCCGTGGTAACTTTGGTCCACTATACTGAATGGGAAAACCCTGTAAAAAAACAGAATTAAAAGTTTGCTTCATCCTTTTCATAAGAGCATGAATAACGTTTTAAAGCTTCTACCTTGACTGGCGATTTTGCTATATTGACAATATCCAAATTGTAAGGCTCTTCAGTTGTAAACTTGCTTCAGCTACTGTCTTTGAAACTGGCACCGCCCTTGGCCTCTGAAAGGTCTACGAGACCCCCTGCCTTGAAAATTACTAGGTCTTGAAATTCGAGAATTCGCGGACGAACCGGTACTACATACATGGGCGAATTTGCAATTCTGCCAGACACAGTTACCGTTATTGAAGTCGTAACACGTGTATCTACGCGTGCTTAATTGGGCAACTTTTTGCGTGTCCTTTACTTGCATGCATCGCCACCACAGGTCATTATTGATTTGCGACCAGGATGCGGGCGATATGGCCTGACGTAAGCGTAACTACTCGTCATATGTGCGCCATGCCAGGCCTCCCTGACGCATAGCGCATTCCCTTACATTATACATGTAGTGGACTCTATCACTGTGCGATAATAGATAAATTGAAGAGTATATAATGAACGCGTTTGTCCATTGTTCTATACTTGTTATTTTGTTTTTGCACTCCTTCTCAACGGTCTCAATGTGACCGTCGGCTGTTAATTTAAAAACGCCCCCTTTGCAAAATTAAACAGCTCTACTGCCCCTTTGAGTGAAAGGGCTAAATTTATATATTCACCCTTGCCGATCTGTTGCTTTAGAGATGGAGGGACATGTGCTGCAAAATCATCACAAGCCAAACGGACTGAAGGCTCAGTTTGCGCGTTACAGGTCAGAGAATACTGACCGGTTTGGTTCGAAATTTGACCTGGCGGCCAGACGAGCAACTTATTGCCGCAGACATCGCCACACTCCGATTTATCACCTGAATTCTCTAAAACAGTATTTCTAAGAGGTAACATACCAGAACTTTGTAAAACATTTTCAAAATCAATAAAATTGTTATTACACCCACCGGCATCATCCTGGAGTAGCCTGTTGTCACCAGCGTCGAGTTCGTGCGTCTGGCCTTGCGCGCCCACGTGTCTCCGTTTCCTGCCTCTCGTCCACGGGCGGTTGTCCTCGTTTTGTTGAGGCTGGGCTGCCTGCCTAGCGTTTTGCCTGTTACATTCCCGGCCCTTTCTGCGGGCTACTCGCCGCCTCCATCTTCCACGTGGCATTCTAAGCTATGCCTTATTTAACATTCCAATATTGTTAACTCTTGTGTCATGTAGATAAATGTGAGCAGGCTGCAAGGGATTTGCATTTATATACCGCGGTTGGACAGCTTGTTTTCCGATTCTGTATTATATTATTAAACAATGTGTTTATTGAAAGGGGAACCAGCTTATCGGACGATAAAATCTGAAGAGCTACGAATCCGTAGCAACGGACAAGTGTTATTTCTCAAATAAATAAACCAAATTATTTTAAGGGAAATATTTTTTATTATTTCGAACACAAAAGCCTTCGGCCTAAGATACATATCATTATTCACAGCAAATTGTATGAATTCCGCATGCATTTTATATTTGTTATTCTATTCTTTTTAACAGACAAAAAATGTAATAAGATACTTTTCTTATTTTATAAGTGTCTTCCAGTTGCAGATTATTGTAAAATTGTAATAGATCATTCTCCCAAGAGTGGCGAGGAAATAGAAGCCGATGACGCATATGTTAGTATCTAGGACATTTTAAGAGTACATAATAATCGTCTTTTAATACATGACAGTGTTAGGTTGTTTGGCAATATAGACAAAAATGATTTCCACGATCAATATTTTGAAGACGACCAATATCTAGTATAAATTTGTGAACCTTACATTTAACAAAAAAAAAAACAACATTCCATTCAGTAAAGACTTATAAGAGACTGTAATTTTCACAACATACCGTAACTTATTTGAAAAATGTATCACATATTAGTATTGATGGCCTAAATCACTATCATGAGTAAGGTTATGCTAATGCAACTGCGAATCGAAGTTTAAATTGATTTAAAAATTAAATATCACTCCAAATATGGTCTGAAATGAACTGATTAGCACCAACCTCGTGTCACAGTATTTAAATGGATATTTTTCATTATAGATGACATATTATTAGGTTTTTATAACAGATTCTGACATAATTGGAAAAGAAAAACATATTATTTATTCATCATTTGATAATTTATTAAATTTATCAAAAAAAAGAAATGTCTACATTTTAACAGTACATATATTTCGATTTCAAGCTTAACAATTTGTAAAAATATATATCCGTACTATCAATAGAATAGGACATATTTAATCATTTTACAAATTGAGTTAGTATATGTAGATGGGCATATATATACATAGTATACACAGTACATAATTGTCTAGCAATACAATTTATCTACTTAATGCATTATGTGAACAAATATAAACACAACTTTATTTTACAAATATCATAGAATCCCCACGCAACCACAGGAATGAAATATATAAAGTTTGTCCACAAGACTCAGCAAGAGGTAGGACTATACCATTCTCGAGCGTCGTGATTGCATAAATAATACCAGAATATCATTATATGATATATTTACATGAAATGGCTTAAAATGTAAGAAAAGTGCATACTTTCGCTCGCTGTACGTGTACACTTTAATAGCGTTGTATTTAGCAAAATTGTGAAATTGAAAAACAATTAAAGCAAAATAATATCAAATTTTGCAAAATTTTGTAAAAACATTCTGAAGATGTGATCAATCATGAAACAAGCAACAGATACATGGGGGCGTTTGGGACAACTCACTTTGTACACGTTAGATAAGATATCATGGACATCTAACAATGAAACGGAGTTTATTCCTTGAATGAAAAATTTACGGTTAAGCTTCTGATTTATTCGATTGTTACTTTTTTGACATTTTTTAATTTAGTTTTACTGATTATTTATTGTATCGGTTGTGTTTTTCCCTATGTACTATGTTTCAGACTGGTCATATATATATATATATATATATATATATACTTATTTTTTAATAAATGCACGCAATTTCGTATTTGAGACACTGAAAAGAAAAGCAGTATAAAGCAATCATATACAACGAAAATGTTAATCTAAAATACTTTCTTCTGAATACATTTAACAATGAAGAAAAAAAGTCATACATCTAACACATTATGTAAAAAAGGATACAGAAAAAAGCTTTTGAAGCTTTTGTGAATCTGCTACCTGCTACCTTTTGCATTCGACACGTATATCTTTTTAACATAAAATGCACTGACACATAAACGAAAATTATTTTAATTAACAAAATAAAAATATAAAAAAAAAAATTGCTGTTTCTCATATACAATTTTATGTTACAATAAAACAATTGCGGTAGAGTAACAATTTATTTATTTCTTATTTTTGAATTACGGAATATTTACTATCATGTAAACAATAAAACATACAACCACATGTAATGATAGTAAGTAAGGATACTGAATCAAGCGTCTGGATATAAGAGAAACCCGGAGAAAGAAGACCAAGATTCCATAGATGAGACAGAGTTGCAACTTCCCAAATAAACGACATCCCCGGTGTTCAAATGAATCACTGCAGAGTTAGCTGCCTCTGCACCTCCTTTGCTGGTATCATCATCAGTCGGATCAACTTCAGTCCGGATAATGTTAAAAGTATTTTTGTATACATAACAAGACACAAAGTCTACACGGACTGTAGATCTCTTTTTCACTAAGAACACCGAGAAGTAGTATGTACCTGGCTTTGTGCACGTAAACATACCAGTAGATGAATTAAAATCCCCTCCCAAGTTGTAGATGGTACGGGAAAAATTTAGCGTGTAGTAGTTTGAAGAAAAACTTTTTCCAGAGTATGCAGGATATGTGGCCGTAAATGCCGAAATGGACGTCGAGCGATCTGAAAAATAAAATGGGATATTAAATCTCATATAACCCCAACGTTTCGTAATTAATATGACAATGGCCATTGCTATGCACTGTTCGATTCATTTATAAATAATCAAAATCGTTACATTTGATATATATTACAATTTAATAAATTGCAGCTCAGAAAGTGACTGTTGATTCGCCTTTTACACAAAAATAGATAACATGTTAGCTAAAATACTTTTATCCAACTTATACCATAACACAACACCAAAACTTCAAAATATTGGAAACAACTATAGCTTTCAGGTTGCAGTTTGAAGTGTATGCAAATAAGCTTATGAGAGAAAAACAATGTTCGTTGTTTTGTAGTCCTAGTGTTATAATATCATGTTTAAGACGGTGACATGTTGTCACGTTTTATGTATGTTTGTATTATACTTAAATATAGGCATGTGTTGAAACTTGTCGCGATGAATTAAATAACGGGAACACAGTCTATATCGTGCTGCTGCTACATCACCGCTATACTAGCCGTACTGCACTGCGGCTAGTTTATTAATAATGTCATAATTTGGACATCTATTTTTTATGTAATGGATTAACATGATTGTATTTGTATGATAAGCATGTTTTGTGCATTCAAATCAAGTTATCACATTATTTACTGTTGCAAGAGTGTATTAAACTCATGCACTTATTTTTATATCAACCTAGTGAAATGTGAAATATAACTTCCAATTTATCAATCGGTACTTTCCGTTTATCTCGGTTTTCGTACATAAAATGCCGAGCTACTATCCTATTATTCCGCACATAAATATAAAGTATATTTGTCATAGTAAAGTTATTTTGAGACGTTACGTCATGCGATGACTGATGGAAACTAATATGCGCGATTTGTTATCGTTCGTTATAGAGGTGATCTGAAAAAGTATTGGTAAATGTACCTTTATCCTGAGTTATGTGATATAAAAGAATTTTACATTCGTGCTTATCTATTATTGAATTTATTAAACTCGTTGGCAAACAATTATATGATGCTAGACTCAGCCTCGCATATTATACATTTTGTCAACTCGTTTTGATAAGTTCAATAATAAACGAAAACGTTTCTAAGACCCCAAATTTGATTGTTTTTTCCAGTCAGATCGCGGCGTGTAACTTGCTTGCTTACCCTGGACTTCATTGTAAGAAGCTGACTTGTACATCCTTTCCATTATGTACATGTACCAAGAATTTAATACATATTTGAGTAGTTTATTATCGTCCAAATATTGGCCTTTTGAGCGTGTCAGAATTTAGTGTTTAAAATATATTAGTATTATTTTGTATAAAAGCGTTTGCGCAAATGTCATATGCTTTAAATTCAAACAACTGATATCAATGAAATAGTAAATGTAGGAATTGTTCAAAAATGTATTCATATGTAAAATTAAAAGTAACTTGTTTGTTTATTATAGTTCACCCCTATTGAAAGGACCAGCAACAATGAGCACATGAGACACCTTTATTACACAATTGTTTCTCAAATGCTACCTTGCTAGGCGCAAAGCTGTTAGATATTCGGTATCGCTCAATTTAACTGCTGCTGGGCGATCAACCGTCGCATCAGAAAAAAGTGCCTTCTCCAGGTCTAATTATTGTATGTTCACTCTCGTATTGCTGCATGTATGTTATGAATTGTTTGTATAGATATCAATAAACTATAACTGTGTGCGATTATTGAATACACGTTTGCGCCGTTCTGTTCTATATCGTTAGTCTACGTATTGTGTATGCTGGTGGGTTTTGAAGGCTTTTTTTCTGTTTACAAATATTTTCTTAATTTTGAGTTCCATTTACTTATTCAGTTCCCAAACAATTCGTATCCAGTCCATTTATCCAAACCTGTTATTTACTTTAGAGTTAGTTTGAATTAGTTCAGTTCAAAACTTTAACAAATTTCAATGGACATTATTTTGATCAGGAATCAATCTACGATCTGTTTAGTTTTGTTTCATTAACTGTCAATGTCCATATAGATGAAGATTACAATTTAATTTTGAAATTGCAAATATTCATGGAATTTATCTTACCTTATGTCTGACTATGTATATGTTCAAGGTTTAAAATATGAAATTAAAGTACACAATTATGTCTGCAGACCCTTAATTTCGTTTTCTGTGTTGTAAAGAACATATAACATTAATATAAAGTTGCTGAAAAGCAATAAATTGTGAGTGTGTAACATATTACACAAAAGTGTCAAATTTATTTCAATTCACGTGCTTTCATACTTTCGATAGAAAGAAATCAAGAAAATATCAATTCGTTTTGTTAAAATAACTTTATCCATATTTTCAAAACTAGTGTGGCTCGAGTAGTTTTTAAAGCAAATACTAATAATGGCAAATACTTGGAGCTTAAGATCTCCATATGGTTATGCAATAATATGTTTAAAGGTTTATTTGATATAGGAACATTAGTAAATATTTATTTTAACAATGCCATTTGTGTTTTATAATGACATACCATGAAAGCGATTTGCAAGTTGACTCTGCTCCGATTCCACACCATAAAGCTTTTTATATAAGTTAGTTACATTGGTTGACAGATTTCCTTTCAAATTATTGATGTCAATTTCGGTTTGTTGTTCTAACACAGTGAGGTTGTCTTTCATTTGTTGTTCTAACACAGTGACATTGTCTTTCATTTGTTGTTCTAACGCAGTGAGGTTGTTTTTCATTTGTTGTTCTAGCACAGTGGGGTTGTCTTTTATTTGTTGTTCTAACACAGTGAGGTTGTCTTTCATTTGTTGTTCTAACACAGTGACATTGTCTTTCATTTGTTGTTCTAACGCAGTGAGGTTGTCTTTCATTTGTTGTTCTAGCACAGTGGGGTTGTCTTTTATTTGTTGTTCTAACGCAGTGACATTGTATTTCATTTGTTGTTCTAATACAATGAGGTTGTCTTTCATTTTTTGTTCTAACACAATGTCATTGTCTTTCATGTGTTGTTCTAACACAGTGAGGTTGTCTTTCATGTGTTGTTCTAACACAGTGGCATTGTCATGCATTTGTTGTTCTAACACAGTGACATTGTCTTTCATTTGTTGTTCTAACACAGTGTCATTGTCTTTCATTTGTTGTTCTAACACAGTGAGGTTTTCCTTCATGTGTTGTTCTAACACAGTGGCATTGTCTTTCATGTGTTGTTCTAACACAGTGGCATTGTCTTTCATTTGGTGTTCCAGAATAGTAACGTTTTGTCTCATTTCCTTCTCCAACAGAGCGATTTGGTCCTGGAAACTTTCACTCAGATTGGATAATGCCAAAGAAGAAATTGATAATAGCTCCGATTTTATCTCTAGCTGTATTTCCTGTAACAATAATAAGAGATTATATTCGTGTATATAATATGAGCATTACTTCTCATATGTTTACTCCAGATAATTATCTTTATTTCAAAAATAAACATAAAATGATATAAATATATTCTGACAAAGCACAACAGTGGATAATTGTATTCTCTTGGATACACAAACAATTTCAATAAAATCAAATTCACCCACCGATAACTGTGAAAACTTCATTCATCAATAAAACTTTACATGTATAAACACTATCATAAAAAGCCTTAAGCGGACATGTGCTATAAATCTGTTTTAATTTTAGGCAAAATAACGGTCTCTTTTATACTTAAAAAATTTGGCTATAGCCATGCAAAACTCCATATACCGATTATGTCTTTGTCACTATGAAAGTGACTCAGTGAGGACACGTGGAATAATTATGTTTTAATTTTTGGTAGAAATAAATTCCCTTTATACTTGTCCTTGCAAAGTATTGGTTAAGGAAACTTCATGCCTTAACTTAATATTAGTCACGCTTCAGTAAAACGTCACGTGTTCTCAATACTATGTCAGGGAATCGAAGGAAAATGTCTCGTAACTAGGTTTGATTTCAAGTAGCATTAAGGTCCATTTTACATTTACACCACTTGGTTTTAAGTTTAAAAACAAGTTTATATTAGTCATATTTCATTTAAAATTGCTACACAAGTAATCAATTCATCCAGTTATTAACGTAAGTGGTGACACGGTAAGAGTTTTAACATCTATTCTCGTTTAAATAAGATTTTGTTCAAATTATATCATATTTAAATTGTAAGAATTCTATCCTTTTTAAATAATTTTTTGTTAGAATTACATCCCTTTTAAAAAAGATTTTGCTAGAATTATATTCTTTTTTAATAGAAAATTTGTTAGAAATATATATCTTTTAAATAGAATTAAAGTTTTAATGAATGGTCTTACACCAATAAGGGTTCTCCGTGGCCGAGTGGTCTAAGGCGCCGTCTCAAGATCACTTACCTCTCACCGCTAAGGTCGTAGGTTCGAGTCCCGCTCGCTCCGAAAAATATATGTGATAAAGTTTCAAGCTACTTGCGGAAGGACGGTGGTTCTACTCAGTCTGAGGTCTTCATCCACCAGTAAAAACTGGATATGCCATATATATAACCTGACTCAGTCTGAGGTCTTCCTCCACCAGTAAAACTGGATATGCCATATATAACCTGAAATGTGTTGAATATTGACGTTAACCCCCATTCAAAAGATTATCTCAATAAACACTAGTCATGCTATTTTTAAGACATGCTTCATGTTTCTTATCCAGTTCTCAGTCCTCCGATCGCGATTGTTTTGAAGCAAACTTTCAGAAGTCTCCCTACAGCCCTGTGCCAGTAAACAAAAAGGATCAACTTAGACGAAACGACGAACTTCTTTATTTATCAAAACAAACCATGTGTAATGCGAAGCAAATGGCGGAAAGATAGTCAAGGGCGATAATCCTTCAGAGCCAATACTAATACACTGTATCATATAGTGGCGCAACCTCTTTTCTTTCATTAAGAATTAAGAAATTCACATACGAAATGTAAAAAGGGGGGATATTATCTTCGTATGCGTCGGTAATGAAGCAGTAATTGATATTAATTGTCAATAGTGCTCTGATTATAAGAGAACATGATAATCGACTTTTATCAACACGTTCAATTTACAATAAAGTCCTTAAGATACTCATTGGATTTTAATATGTCTAATGTAACTACAATATAACATGTTCTGTTATCAGTATTTGTCGATCCGTAAATTGTCACTATATCATTCATGGCCACTTGTTGCTTCTCAAAACTTATCGAGTACAATTCTCTTTTTTAATACGCCAATGGTCACGATTAACATTATTTATCAGTTGTATTTCATATATATACTTTGCTTGGTGTAATTCTACGTTGTTACAATTGTAATGGTGTCATTGATTTATGTGATAACTCATGATATGACTTGTATTGATAATTTGCTTATTGATGTAAATGTCGGTTAATAGCTATACACAGCTAATGTTTATGATGTTATACTTCATGCGGACCATAAATACAGCGATTCATTTAATATTTGTGTTTTGTGTTGTTTTGCAAAGAAGCTATAATAAATCAGTCTCCACAAAATCATTTGTCAGACACAGTATTATTGCAACATGCAATAAAGCATGTAGGGCACGTCAGGCAAAGCTGGGCTCTCAGATTCTAGCTAAGTCTCATAACGTCAATAATCTCTGGGCACTCAGCTTCTTGCTCAATCTTACTACGTCAATATTCTCTAGACACTCAGAATTTAGCTCAGTTTAACTACGTCAAGATTCTCTTGGCACTCAGATTCTAGCTCAGTCTCACTACGTCAAAATTTTCTGGGTATTTAGATTCTAGCTCAATCTTACTATGCCAAGAATCTCTGGGCACTCATATTCTAGCTCATTCTCTCTAGGTCAAGATTCTCTGGGCACTCAGATTCTAGCTCAGTCTCACTACGTCAAGATTCTCTGGATTCTCAGATTCTAGCTCAGTCTCACTACGTCAAGATACTCTGGGCACTCAGATTCTAGCTTAGTATCATAACGTCAAATTTCTCTGAGCACTCAGCTTCAAGTTCAGTTTTACTACGTCACGCTTCTCTGGGCAATCAGATTCTAGCTCAGTCTCACTACGTCAAGATTTTCTGGACACTCATATTCTAGCTCAGTCTTACTACGCCAAGAATCTCTTGGCACTTATAGTCTAGCTCAGTCTCACTACGTCAATATTCTCTGGGCACTCAGATTCAAGCTCAGTCGCACTACGTCAAGATTCTCTGGGCACTCAGATTCTAGCCCAATCTCACTACGTCAAGGTTCTCTGGGCACTCAGATCCTAGCTTAGTTTCACTACGTCAACATTCTCTGGGTACTCAGAATTTAGCTCAGACTCACTACGTCAAGCTTTTCTGGGTATTCATATATTCTAGCTCAATCTCACTAAGTAAAGATTCTCTGGGCACTCAGATTCTAGCTCAGTCTCACTATGTCAATATTCTCTGGGCATTGAGATTCTAGCGCAGTTTCACAACGTCAAAATTCTCTGGGCAATCAAATTCTAGCTCAGTCGCACTACGTGAAGATTCTCTGGGCACTAAGATTCTAGCTCAATCTCACGACGTCAAGCTTCTCTGTGCATTCAGATTCTAGGTCAATATCACTACGTCACGCCTCTCTGGGAACTCAGATTTTAACTCAGTCTCACAACGTCAAGAATATCTGGACACTCATATTTTAGCTCAGTCTCAGTACGTCAAGATTTTCTGGATACTCAGATTATAGCTCAATCACACTACGTCAAGATTCTCTGGGCACTCAGATTCTAGCTCAGTCTCACTACGTCAAAACGCTCTGGGCACTCAGATTCCAGCTCTGTCTTATATCGTCAAGATTCTCTGGGCACTCAGGTTTTAGCTCAGTCTTACTACGTCAAGATTCACTGGGCACTCATAGTTTAGCTCATTCTCACTACGTGAAGATTCTCTGGGCATTCAGATTCTAGGTCAGTCTCAATACGTCAAGATTCTCTGGGCACTCAGATTCTAGCTCAGTCTCACTACGTGAAGATTCTCTGGGCATTCAGATTCTAGCTCAGTCTCACTACGTCATGCTTCTCTGGGCGCTCAGATTCTAGCTCAGTCTCACTACGTGAAGATTCTCTGGGTATTCATATATTCTAGCTCAATCTCACTACGTCAAGATTCTCTGGACACTCATATTCTAGCTCAGTCTCACTACGTCAATATTTTCTGGACACTCATATTCTAGCTCAGTCTCACTACGTCAAGATTCTCTGGGCAGTTATATTCTAGCTCAGATGCACTACGTGAAGATTCTCTGGGAACTCAGATTCTAGCTCAGTCTCACTACGTCAAGCTTCTCTGGGTATTCAGATTCTAGCTGAGTCTCACTACGTCAAGCTTTTCTGGGCACTCAGATTCTAGCTCAGTCTCACTACGTCACGCCTCTCTGGGAACTCAGTTTCTAACTCATTCTCACTACGTCAAGAGTATCTGGGCAATCAGATTATAGCTCAGTTTCACTTCCTAAAGCTTCTCTGGACACTCAGATTCTAGCTCAGTCTCACTACGTCAAGCTTCTTAGGGCACTCACAGTTGAGCGTAGTCTCGCTACGTCGAGATTCTCTAGGCACTAGTAGTCTAGCCCAGTCTCTCAACGCCATGCTTATCTGGACACTCAGCTTCCAGCTCAGTCTCACACGTCAAGCTTCTTTGGGCACTCACAGTTGAGCGTAGTCTCGCTACGTCGAGATTCTCTAGGCACTAATAGTCTAGCTCAGTCTCATTACGTCACGCTCCTCTGGGCACGCAGCTTCTAGCTCAGTCTCATAACGTCAAAATGCAATGGGCACTCATATTCTCGCTCAGTATTACTACATCAATATTCTCTTGGAACTCATATTCTAACTCAGTCTCACTACATCAAGATTCTCTGAGCACTCAGAGTCGAGCTCAGTATCACTACGTCGACATTCTCTGGACACTCAGAATGTAGCTCAGTCTTATTACGTCAAGCTTCTTTGGGCACTCACAGTCGAACGTAGTCTCGCTACTTCGAGATTCTCTAGGCACTAGTAGTCTAGCTCAGTCTCATTACGTCAAAATGCAATGGGCACTTATATTCTCGCTCAGTATCACTACATCAAGATTCTCTTAGAACTCATATTCTAACTCAGTCTCACTATGTCAAGATTCTCTGAGCACTCAGAGTCGAGCTCAGTCTCATTACGTCAAAATGCAATGGGCACTTATATTCTCGCTCAGTATCACTACATCAAGATTCTCTTAGAACTCATATTCTAACTCAGTCTCACTATGTCAAGATTCTCTGAGCACTCAGAGTCGAGCTCAGTCTCACTACGTCGACATTCTCTGGGCACTCAGATTGTAGCTCAGTCTTACTACGTCAATCTTCTCTGGACACTCCGAGTCGAGCTCAGTCTCACTACGTCAATCTTCTCTGGACACTCAGAGTCTAGCTCAGTCTCACTACGTCAAGATTCACTGGGAACTCAGAGTCTAGCTCAGATTTACTACGTCAAGCTTCTCTGGGCACTCTGAGTATAGCTTCCATTGTTACATTAGGCGTCTATGCATACTTAGATTGTAGCTCCTGTCGTTTTCAGTTTCCCTGGATGCTCAGAATTTAGCATATTTAATGTATTTTATTTCTGTTTTTAATTAAAGTCAGTAGATCTGACATGCTAACTATTTTAAATAAGTATTTTGTAAATTAGTTGCTGTTGTTATGTTCCTGTACTAAAATAAACAAATAAACTGTTCACGTGTGTTGGTATATACAATTGTGTCTAAATTTGTTATTCAAAGTGCCGGGTTTATTTATTGCAAAACATAAATGTATGGGCGGTACTCTCTAGATTTGTCGTGGGAACTTGAGTGGTTTAGGAATTTATAGCATTTTTGCTTTCTAGAAAAGCCAATCTCTCATGTAAAAATCGTGTGGTGGTTGAAAACTTAAAACGTCTCAACGGTGATTATCATTGTTAATTGCAAAAATATTAAAAAAAAATATATTTTAATTTGAAAATACTCAAACGAATTTAATTTTTTTAAGCATACAAATTTACATTAAATGTACATTCAATATCACTATATTTTGAATATTTTTTGAAGGTTTGAAACGTGCATATTTTATCATTTAAATGCTATTGAATAATGTATGTTGGCAAGATATTGATTATGTCTTAAATGTGTCATTTATTGAATAATTAGTAAATCAGACGAACGTGGAATGTCAGGCAACATCTCGCGTCTGTATATTACATGACCATTCAGAAAATGGTATTCTGATAAAAGCGTCAGTACAAAATATCTGGAACATGGTGTAATTACTGCAAATTTATAGTTTTAACAAAAAAAAAGTTATTCTAATAAAAAAGATAAAGATTCTTATAACAACAATTCCGTTTTTTTATTCCATGACGTCATATTGTTACAATACGCCCTATTTCCTAGTGTGCACGATAGTCCTTCGTGTTACATATGTTTTTTAAAAATATATATATAATCATTATATACATTACGTCGAAGTCCAGTATACATAAAAATATCAGGGTTCTGACAAAAATATATGTGTCCAATTAGTCGAAAATGAATATTTAAACCATGTGAATGTATTTCCGACCTCAGTTTTGTTCAACTGATATATCAAACAGGTTATTTTATTGAAACAATATATAATTAAGGACATATCGTAAACCATCAGAGATTCTGTAAAGCTTGAACAAATCAGCGTCACTGTACACGAGGTCATGCTTGATTGGGATAAGTATACTGGCGAGCATGCATCTATGTTATATAATAATTTACTGATGATTAAAATATATAAAGAAATATAAATAACATTTTTAAATAAAAATAGTTTTTAATAGATAACATTACCTTCATACCATCCTTTGTTAGCTTGTACACCACCACGCCTGTAATACTGCTGAACGTTAACGAAACTAAAATAACTACAATGCACTGAATCAATGAGACTTTGCGTGAACTTTCAGATTTTGCTGGTCTTATCCGATGACTTGAGCTAGATTTTTCTTCCATTATATCTTCAGGCTCTGCTTTACGCTGCGACACGTTGTTTCTGTATCGTGAAGCCCCGACTACTTCTAGCGTCTCATATACATTTCTTCTGCGTGTTCCCTGTTGTCCATTTCGATTGCACTTTTGCAAATCCTCGACAGCGTAGTATTTACATATATATCAGTCATTTTGAAATGTTAATGCCTACAAACAAACACTGTAGAAATGATGGCTGACGTCTCTTCTTTGTATAATGAATAGTAAACGACTATAAAAAGATTAAATGAATCTCCGTCAAGTCTCGGGTAGTCTCAACACTGAGCTTGTTTTATGATGTCAGCGGGTCGAGCCCTGGGTCAAACCACAACTTCTGGTTTAAACGACCATAATAAACTACTGTACCATCAAGTTTTATCAACGAAGATATGAGATAACTTTGTTAACATGAAATGAGGAAGTGAAGTCAACTTGCCAACATGTTATCTATTGCAAATGTTATCTGTCGAGTTTAATCGTATGTACAAGCAGACGGCATTGTACTGATCCAAACTTTTCAAGGTTTGTTATATTACAATGTATTTACTTTTTCATTCGTTCGTTCGTTCCATATTTAAGTAATTTATTAATTTATTAATTTTTATTTATTAATTAATTAATTAATTGATTGATTGATTAATTATTCATTTAATTAATGTATTTATTTGAGCATTCATTCTTTCATTCATTCATCCAGTCTAAATAGATTGAAATGACAAATTAACAAATCAATTTCCCAGTGAATCTTAACGTAGTGAGACTGAGCTAGACTCTGAGTGCCCAGAGAAGCTTGACGTAGTCAGACTGAGCTAGACTCTGAGTTCCCAGCGAATTTTAACGTAGTGAGACTGAGCTAGAATCTGAGTGTCCAGAGATGATTGACATAGTAAGTCTGAGCTAGACTCTGAGTTCCCAGTGAATCTTGACATAGTGAGACTGAGCTAGACTCTGAGTGTCCAGAGAAGATTGACGTAATCAGAATGAGCTAGACTCTGAGTGTCCAGAGAATCTCGACGTAGTGACACTGAGCTAGAATCTGAGTGCCAAGAGAAGTTTGACGTAGTGAGACTGAGCTAAACTCTGAGTTTCCAGAGAATATTATCGTAGTGAGACTGAGCTAGAATCTGAGTGTCCAGAGAATCTCGACGTAGTGAGACAGAGCTAAAAGTGTGCCTAGAGAAGATTGACGTAGTGAGACTGAGCTAGAATCTGAGTGCCCAGAGAAGATTGACGTAGTGAGACAGAGATAGACTCTGAATGCCCAGAGAATGTCGACGTAGTAAGACTGAGCTAGAATCTGAGTGTCCAGAGAATCTTGACGTAGTGAGAATGAGCTAGAATCTGAGTGCCCAGAGAAAATTTGCGTAGGGAGACAGAGATAGACTCTGAGTGCCCAGAGAATGTCGACGTAGTAAGACTGAGCTAGACTCTGAGTGCCCAGAAAATGTCGACGTAGTGTAACTGAGCTTGACTCTGAGTGCCCAGAGAATCTTGACGTAGTCACACTGAGTTAGAATATGAGTTCCCAGAGAATCTTGATGTAGTGAGACTGATCTGGAATATGAGTGCCCAGAAAATCTTGAAGTAATCTGACTGAGCTAGAAGATGCGTGACGTAGAGAGACTGAACTACACTCTAAGTGTCTAGAGAATCTCGACGTGGTGAGATTGAGTTCGACTCTGAGGGTCTAGAGAATATTGACGTAGTGAAACTGAGCTAGAATCTGAGTGCCCAGATAATTTTGACGTAGTGAGACTGAGTTAGTATCTGAGTGCCCAGAGAAGCTTGACGTAGTGAGACTGAGCTAGAATCTGAGTGTCCAGAGAAGCTTGACGAAGTGAAACTGAGCTGTAATCTGAGTGTCCAGAGAATCTTGACGTAGTGAGACTGAGTTAGAATCTGAGTTCCCTGAGAGGCGTGAACTAGTGAGACTGATGTAGAATCTGAGTGCCCAGAGAATTTTGACGTTGTGCGATTGAGCTAGAATATGAGCGCCCAGAGAATTTGGACGTAGTGAGACTTAGCTAGAATATGAGTGCCCAGAGAATATTGGCTCAGTAAGACTGAGCTAGAATCTGAGTGCCCAGAGTATTTTGACGTAGTCAGACTGAGCTAGAATATGAGTGCCCAGAAAATCTTGAGGTAGTCAGACTGAGCTAGAATATGAGTGCCCAGAGAATATTAACGTTATGAGACTGAGCTAGAATCTGGGTGCCAAGATACTATTGACATAGTGAGAATGAGCTAGAATCTGAGTGTCCAGAGAAGCTTGACGAAGTGAAACTGAGCAGTAATCTGAGTGCCCAGAGAATCTTGACGTAGTGAGACTGTGTTAGAATCTGAGTTCCCAGAGAGGGGTGAAGTAGTGAGACTGATGTAGAATCTGAGTGCCCATAGAATCTTGACGTAGTGCGATTGAGCTAGAATATGAGTGCCAAGAGAATATTGACGTTGTGAGACTGAGCTAGAATCTGAGTGCCCAGAGAATCTTGACGTAGTGAGACTGAGCTAGACTCTGAGTGTCCAGAAAATCTTGAAGAACTGAGACTAAGCTAGAATCTGATTTCCCAGAGAAGTTTGACGTAGTGAGACTGAGCTAGACTCTAAGGTCCTAGAGAAACTTGACGTAGTGAGACTGAGCTAGACTCTGAGTACCCAGAGAAACTTGACGTAGTGAGATAGAGCTAGAATCTGAATGCCCAGAGAAGCTTGACTTAGTGAGACTAAGCAAGAATCTGAGTGCCCAGATAATCTTGACGTAGTGAAATTGAGCTAGAATCTGAATTCCAAAATAATCTTGACGTAGTGAGCCTGAGCTAGAATCTGAGTGCCCATAGATTCTGACGTAGTGCGACTGAGCTAGACTATGAGTTCCCAGAGAATTTTGACGTAGTGCGATTGAGCTAGAATATGAGTGCCCAGAGAATCTCGACGTTGTGATACTTAGCTAGAATCTGAGTGCCCAGAGAATCTTGACATAGTGAGACTGAGCTAGACTCTGAGTTCCCAGAGAATCTTGACGTAGTGAGACTGATCTAGACTCTGAGTGTCCAGAGCATCTTGAAGTACTGAGACTAAGTTAGAATCTGATTCCCCAGAGAAGTTTGACTTAGTGACACTGAGCTACACTCTGAGGTCCTAGAGAAACTTGACGTAGTGAGACCTAGCTTGACTCTGAGTGTCCAGAGAAACTTGACGTAGTGAGACAGAGCTAGAATATGTTTGCCCAGAGAAACTTGACTTAGTGAGACTGAGCTAGAATCTGAGTGCCCAGAGAAGACTGACGTAGTGAGACTGAGCTAGAATATGAGTGCCCAGATAATCTTGACGTAGTGACATTGAGCTAGAATCTGAATACCAAAATAATCTTGACGTTGTGAGACTGAGCTAGAATCTGAGTGCCAAGTGAATATGACGTAGTGCGACTGAGATAGACTATGAGTACCCAGAGAATCTTGACGTGGTCAGACTGAGCTAGAATCTGATTGCCAAGAGAAGCCTGACTAAGTGAGACTGAGCTAAACTATGAGTGCCCAGAGAATCTTGAAATAGTAAGACTGAGCTCGAGTCAGAGTGCCCAGAAAATCTTGACGTAGTCAGACTGAGCTAGAATATGAGTGCCCATAGACTCGTGACATAGTAAGACTGAGCTAGATGCTGAGTTTCCAGAAAATCTTGATGTAGTCAGACTGAGCTAGAATATGAGAGCCCAGAGAGAGGGTGACGTAGTAAGACTGAGCTAGAATCTGAGTGCCCAGAAAATCTGGACGTATTCAGACTGAGCTAGAATAGGAGTGCCGAGAGAATCGTGACTTAGTAAGACTGAGATAGATGCTGAGTTCCCAGAGATTCTTGACGTTATGAGACTGAGCTAGAAACTAGGAACCAAGAGAATCTTGACGTAGTGAGACTGAGCTATAATCTGAGAGCCCAGAGAATCTTGACGTAGTGAGACTGATTTAGAATATGAGTTCCAAGAGAATCTTGACGTAGTGAGACTGAGCTAAAATCTGAGTGCCCAGAGAATCTGACGTTTGTGACACTGAGCTAGAATCTGAGTTCCCAGAGAATCTTGACGTAGTGAGACTGGGCTAGAATCTGAGTACCCAGAGAATCTTGACGTAGTGAGAATTAGCTAGAATATGAGTTCCCAGAGAATCTTGACGTAGTGAGACTGAGCTAGATTCTGAGTGCCCAGAGAATCTTGACATAGTGAGACTAAGCTAGAATCTGAGTGCCCAGCGAATCTTGACGTAGTCAGACTGAGCTAGAATCTGATTGCCCAGAGAAGCTTGACGTAGTGAGACTGAGCTAAACAATGAGTACCCAGAGAATCTTGAAGTAGTAAAACTGAGGTAGAACCTGAGTGCCTAGAGAATCTTGACGTTATGAGACTGAGCTAGAATCTGAGTGCCAAAAGAATATTGACGTAGTGAGACTTAGCTAGAATCTGAGTGCGCAGAGAAACTTGACATAGTGAAACTGAGCTGTAATATGAATGCCCAGAAATCTTGACATAGTAACACTGAACGAAAATCTTGACGTAGTGAGACAGAGCTAGAAACTGAGAGCCCAGAGAATCTTGACGTAGTGAGACTGAGCTAGAATCTCAGTTCCCAGATAATTTTGACGTTGTGAGGACTGAGCTAGAATCTGAGTACCCAGATAATCTGAACGTAGTGAGACAGAGCTAAATTCTGAGTGCCCAGTAAATCTTGACGTAGTGAGACTGAGCTAGAATCTGATAGCCAACATAATCTTGACGTTTTGAGACTGAACTAGAATCTGAGTTATCAGAGAATCTTGACGTAGTGAGACTGAGCTAGACTCTGAATGTCCAGATAATCATGACGTACTGCGACTGAGATAGAATCTGATTTCCCAGAGAAGATTGACGTAGAGAGACTGGGGTAGAACCTGAGTGTCCAGAGAATCTTGACGTTATAAGACTGAGCTAAAATCTGAGTACCAAGAGAATCTTGACGTAGTAAGACAGAGCTAGAATATGAGTACCAAGATAATCTTGATGTAGTTAGAATGAGCTAGAATATGGGTGCCCCAGAGAATCTTGACATAGTCAGACTGAAATAGAATCTGAGTGCCCCAGAGAATCTTAACGTAGTGAGACTGAGCTAGAATCTGAATGCCCCGAGAAACTTGATGCAGTGAGACTGAGCTAGAATCTGAGTGCCCTGAGAAGCTTGGCGTAGTGAGACTGACCTAGAATATGATTGCCCAGAGAATCTTGACGTATTGAGATTGCGCTAGAATCCTGGATACCCAGAGACTCTTAACGATGTGAGAAATGAGCTAAAAACTGAGTGCCCAGAGAATCGGACGTAGTGCGACTTAGCTAGACTATGAGTGCCCAGTGAATCTTGACATAGTAAGACTGAGCTAGATGCTGGTTTCCAGAAAATCTTGACGTAGTCAGACTGAGCTAGAATATGAGAGCGCAAGAGAAACGTGACGACGTCAGGACTGAGCTAGACTATGGCTGCCCAGACCAATCTTGACGTAGAAAGACTGGGGTAGAACCTGAGTGTCCAGAGAATCGTGACGTTGTGAGGACTGAGCTTAAAATCTGAGTGTCCAGAGAAGATTGACGTAGTAAGACTGAGCTAGAAGCTGAGTGCCCCCGAGAAGCTTGACGTAGTGAGACTGAGCTAGAATCTGAGTGCCCTGAGAAGCTTGGCGGTAGTGAGACTGACCTAGATTATGATTTGCCCAGAGAATCTTGACATATTGAGATTGCGCTAGAAATCTGGATACCCAGAGAATCTTAAAGATATGAGAATGAGCTAAAAACCTGAGTGCCCCAGAGAATCGGGCGTAGTGCGACTTAAGCTAGACTATGAGTGCCCAGTGAATCTTGACATAGTAAGACTGAGCTAGATGCTGAGTTCCCAGAAAAATCTTGACGTAGTCAGACTGAGCTAGAATATGAGAGCGCAGAGAAAACGTGACGTAGTCAGACTGAGCTAGACTATGACTGCCCAGAGAATCTTGACGTAAAAAGGACTGGGTAGAACCTGAGTGTCCAGAAACATCGTGACGTTTGTGGAGACAGAGCTTAAATCTGAGTGCCCAGAGAAGATTGACGTAGTAAGACTGAGCTAGAAGCTGTAGTGCCTAGAGAATCTTAACGTAGTGAAACTGACCTAGAATCTGAGTACCCAGAGAAACTTAACGTAGTGGACATGAGCTAGAATCTGAGTGGCCCAGAGAATGTTGTCGTAGTGAGACTGAGCTAGACAATGATGCCAAGAGAAACGTGACGTTAGTGAGACTGAGCTAGATGCTGAGTTCCCCAGAAAATCTTGACGTAGTCAGACTGAGGCTAGAATATGAGAGCCCAGAGAACGTGACGTAGTAAGACTGAGCTACTGATCTGAGTGCCCAGAGATCTTGACGTAGTGCGATTGAGCTAGAATATGAGTGCCAAGAGAATATTGACCTAGTAAAACTGAGCTAGTGCCTGAGTTCCCAGACGAATTTAGACTGAGCTAAAATATGAGTGCCGAGAGTATCGTGACTTAGTAAAACTGAGCTAGATGCTGAGTTTCCCAGAGAATCTTGACGTTATGAGACTGAGCTAGAAACTAGTAGCCCAAAGAGAATCTTGTCGTAATGAGACTGAGACTATAATCTGAGAGCCAAGAGAATCTTGAAAGTAGTAAAACTGATTTAGAATATGAGTTACCATATACTTTGACGTAGTGAGACTGAGCTAGAATCTGAGTGCCCAAAGAATCTTGACGTAATGAGACCTGAGCTAGAATCCTGAGTTCCCAGAAAAATCATGACGTAGTGAGACTGAGCTAGATTCTGAGTGCCCAGAGAATCTTGACATAGTGAGAATAAGCTAGAATCGGAGTGCCCAGATAATTTTGACCGTAGTGATACTGATGCTAGAATCTGAGAGCCAAGAGAATCTTGATGTAGTGAGACTGAGCTAGAATCTCAGTTCCCAGATAATCTTGACGTAGTTTGACTGAGCCAGATCTTAGTGCCCAGAGAATCTTGACGTAGTGATACTGAGCTAAATTCTGAGGGCCCAGAGAATATTTAGTAGTGATAATGAGCTAGAATCTAACAGCCCAGAGAATCTTGGCGTATTGAGACTAAGCTAGAATCTGAGTTCCCAGAGAATCTTGACGTAGTGAGAATGAGCTAGACTCTGAGTGTACAAAGAATCATGACGTAGTAAGACTGAGCTAGACTCTGAGGACTATAGGATATTGACGTAGTGATACAGGGTTAGACTCTGAGCGCCAGAGAAACTTGACGTAATGAGACAAAGCTAGAATCTGAATGCCAGAGAAGCTTGACGTAGAGAGACTGAGCTATAATCTGAGTGCCAGATAAACTTGGTGTAGTGAGACTGAGCTAGATATGAGTGCCCAGAGAATCTTGAAGTAGTGGGAATGAGCTAGAATCTGAATACCAAGAGAATCTTTACGTAGTAAGACTGAGTTAGAATCTGAGTGCCCAGAGAATTGACGTAGTGCGACTGAGCTAGACTATGAGTGCCCAGAGAATCTTGTCGTAGTAAGACGGAAGTAGAACATTAGTGCCAGAGAATCTTGATGTTATGAGACTTAGCTAGAATCTGAGTGTCAAGATAATCTTGACGTAGTGAGTCTGAGCTATAATCTGAGTGCCAAGAGAATCTTGACAAAGTGAGACTGAGCTAGAATCTAAGTGCCCAGAGAATGTTGACGTAATGAGACTGAGCAAGAATATGAGTGCCCAAAGAATTTTGATGTAGTAATACTGAGCTAGAAGCTGAGTACCCAGAGAATATTGACGTTATGATACTGAGCTAGAATCTGAGTTCCCAGAGAATCTTGACTTAGTGAGACTGACCTAGAATCTCAGTGTCCAGAGAATCTTGACGTAGTGAGACTGAGCTAGACTCTGAGTCCCAGATAATCTTGACTACTGAGACTGAGCTAGAATCTGAGTGCCAGAGAATCTTGACGTAGTGATACTGAGATATAATTTTGAGAGACATAGAAATTTAATCTTGACGTAGTGAGACTGAGTTAGAATCTGATTTCCCAGAGACGTTTGACGTAGTGAGACTGAGCTAGACTCTCAGTGCCTAGAGAAACTGAACATAGTGAGACTGAGCTAGACTCTTAGTGCACAGAGAAACTTGACGTAGTGAGACAGGACTAGAATCTGAATGCCCAGAGAGGCTTGATGTAATGAGACTGAGCTAGAATCTGAATACCCAGAGAATCTTGACGTAGTAAGACTGAGCTAGAATCTGAGTGCCAAAAGATTATTGACTTAGTGAGGCTGAGCTAGAATCTGAGTGCCAGAGAATCTTGACTTAGTTAGACTGAGCAAGAATATGAGTGCCCAGAGAATTTTGACGTAGTAAGACTGAGATAGAAGCTGAGTACCCAGAGAATCTTGACGTGATAAGACTGAGCTAGAATCTGAGTTCCCAGAGAATCTTGACGTAGTGAGACTGAGCTAGAATCTCAGTTCTCAGAGAATCTTGACGTAGTTTGACTTAGCGAGATTCTGAGTGCCCAGAGAATCTTGACGTTGTGATACTGAGCTAAATTCTGAGTGCCCAGAGAATCTTGACCTAGTGATAATGAGCTAGAATCTGAGAGCCCAGAGAATCTTGGCGTATTGAGACTAAGCTAGAATCTGAGTTCCCAGAGAATCTTGACGTAGTGAGACTTAGTTAGATTCTGAATGTACAAAGAATCATGACGTAGTGAGACTGAGCTAGACTCTGAGTGACTATAGGATATTGACATAGTGATACAGAGTTATACTCTGAGCGCCCAGAGAAACTTGACGTAGTGAGACAAAGCTAGAATCTGAATGCCCAGAGAAGCTAGACGTAGTGAGACTGAGCTAGAATCTGAGTGCCTAGATAAACTTGGCGTAATGAGACTGAGCTAGAATATGAGTGCCCAGAGAATCTTGACGTAGTGGGAATGAGCTAGAATCTGAATACCCAGAGAATCTTTACGTAGTAAGACTGAGTTAGAATCTGATAACCCAGAGAATCTTGACGTAGTGCGACTGAGCTAGACTATGAGTGCCAAGAGAATCTTGTCGTAGTACGACTGAGGTAGAACATGAGTGCCCAGAGAATCTTGATGTTATGAGACTGAGCTATAATCTGAGTGCCTAGAGAATCTTGACTTAGTGAGGCTGAGCTAGAATCTGAGTGCCAGAGAATCTTGACGTAGTTAGACTGAACAAGAATATGAGTGCCCAGAGAATTTTGAAGTAGTTAGACTGAGCTAGAGGCTGAGTACCCAGAGAATCTTAACGTTATGAGACTGAGCTAGAATCTGAGTTCCCAGAGAATCTTGACGTAGTGAGACTGAGCTAGAATCTAAGTTCCCAAAGAATCTTGACTTACTGAGACTGAGCTAAAATCTGAGTGCCCAGAGAATCGTGAGGTATTGATACTGAGCAAAATTCTGAGAGCGTAGAAAATCTTGACGTAGTGAGACTGAGCTAGAATCTGATTTCCCAGAGAAGTTTGACGTAGTGAGACTGAGCTAGACTCTTAGTGCCCAGAGAAACTTGACGTAGTGAGACAGAACTAGAATCTGAATGCCCAGAGAGGTTTGATGTAATGAGAATGAGGTAGATACTGAATACCCAGAGAATATTGATGTTATGAGACTGAGTTAGAATCTGAGTGCCAAGAGAATCTTGACGTAGTGAGACTGACCTAGAATATGAGTGCCCAGGGAATTCTGACGTAGTGAGACTGAGCTAGAATATGAGGGCCCATAGAATCTTGACGTAGTAAGACTGAGCTAGAAGCTGAGTACCCAGATAATCTTGACGTTATGAGACTGAGCTATAATCTGAGTGCCCAGATAATTTTCACGTAGAGAGACTGAGCTAGAATATGAGTGCCCAGAGAATCTTGACTTAGTGAGGCTGAGCTATAATCTGAGTGCCCAGAGAATCTTGACATAGTGAGACTGAGCAAGAATATGAGTGCCCAAAGAATTTTGACGTAGTAAGACTGAGCTAGAAGCTGAGTACCCAGAGAATCTTGACGTTATGAGACTGAGCAAGAATCTGAGTTCCCAGAGAATCTTGACGTAGTGAGACTGAGCTGAAATCTGAGTGCCCAGATAATCTTGACGTAGTGAGACTGAGCTAGAATCTGATTTCCCAGAGAAGTTTGACGTAATGAGACTGAGCGAAACTCTGAGTGCCTAGAGAAACTGGACATAGTGAGACTGAACTAGACTCTTAGTGCCCAGAGAAACTTGACGTAGTGAGACAGAGCTAGAATCTGAATGCCCAGAGAAGCTTGTCGTAGTGAGACTGAATCTGAGTGACCAGAGAAACTTGGCGTAGTGAGACTGAGCAAGAATATGAGTGCCCAGAGAATCTTGGCGTAGTGAGAATGAGCTAGAATATGAAAACCCAAAAATCTGGAAGTAGTAAGACTGAGCTAGAATTGGAGTGCCCAGATAATCTTGGCGTGTTGAGACTGAGCTAGAATATGAGTGCTCAGAGAATGTTTACGTATTAAGACTGAGGTAGAACCTGAGTGCCCAGGAATATTAATATTATGAGACTGAGCTAGAATATGAGAGCCCAGAGAATCCTGACGTAGTGAGGCAGAGCTAGAACGAGTGCCCAGAGAATCTTGACGTAGTGAGACTGATTTAGAATATGATTTCCCAGATAATCTTGACGTAGTGAGACTGAGTTCGAATCTGAGTGCCCATAGAATCTTGACGTATTGAGACTTTGCTAGAATCTGATAGCCCAAAGAATCTTGACGTAGTGAGACTTAGCTAGAGTCAAAGTGCCCATAGATCTTGACGTAGTGAGACTGAGGTCGAATCTGAGTGCGCATATAATCTTGACGTAGTGAGACTGTTCTAGAATCTGAAAGCCCAGAGAATCTTGACGAAGTGAGACTGAGCTGGACTTGAATGCCTAGAGAAACTTGACGTAGTGAGACTGAGCAGGAATCTGAATGCCCAAAGAATCTTGACGTAGTAAAACTGAGTTAGATTCTGAGTGCCCAGAAAATCTTGACGTAGTGAGACTGAGTTAGAATATGATTCCCAGAGAATCTTGACGTAGTGAGACTGAGGTCGAATCTGAGTGCCCATATAATCTAGACATAGTGAGACTGTGCTAGAATCTGAGAGCTCAAAGAATCTTGACGAAGTGAAACTTAGCTAGAGTCAGAGTATCCAGAGAATCTTGACGTAGTGAGACTGATGTCGAATCTGAGTGCCCTTAGAATCTTGACGTAGTGAGGCTGTGCTAGAATCTGAGAGCCCAGAGAAGCTTAACGTAGTGAGACTGAGCTAGAATATGAGTACCCAGAGAATCTTGACGTAGAGAGATTGAGCTAGAATCTGAATACCCAGATAATGGTGACGTGATGAGACTAAGCTAAAATCTGAGTGCTCAGAGAATCTGACGTAGTGCGTCTGAGCTAGTCAATGAGTGCCAAGAGAATCTTGACGTAGTAAGACTGAGCTAGAATTTGAATGTCCTGCGAATTTTGACGTAGTGAGACTGAGCTAGACTATCAGTGTCCAGATAATCTTGATGTAGTAAGATTCAGGTAGATCATGATTGCCCAGAGAATATTGACGTTATGAGACTGAGCTAGAATCTGATTGCCCAGAAACTGTTGACATAGTGAGACTGAGCTAGAATCGGAGTGTCCAGAGAAACTTGACGTAGTTAAACTTGCATAGTGAGACAGAGCTAGAATCGGAGTGTCCAGAGAAACTTGACGTAGTAAAACTAGCATAGTGATAATGAGTTAGGATATGAGTTCCCAGAGAATCTTGACGTAGTAAGACTGAGTTCGAATCTGAGTGCCCAGAAAATCTTCACGTAGTGAGACTGAGCTAGAATCTAAGAGCATAGAGAATCTTGACGTAGTGAGACTGAGCTAGAATCTCAGTTCCCAGATAATCTTGACGTAGTGAGACTAATCTTGAATCTGAGTGCCCAGAGAATCTTGACGTAGTGATACTGAGCTAGACTCTGAGTGTCTAGAGAAGCTTGACGTTGTGAGACTGAGCTAGACTCTGAGCGCCATGAGAATATTGACGTAGTGAGACTGAACTTGATTCTGAGTGCCTAGAGAAAGTGACGTAGTGAGGCTGAGCTAGAATCTGAGTGTCCAGAGTATCTTGACGTAGTCAGACTGAGCTTGAATATGAATGGCCAGAGTATCTTGACGTAGTCAGACTGAGCTAGAATATGAGTGCCCAGAGAATCTTGACGTAGTCAGACTGAGCTAGAATATGAGTGCCCAGAGAATATTGACGTTATGAGACTGAGCTAGAATCTGACTGCCCAGATAATCTTGTCGTAGTGAAACTTAGCTAGATAATGATTTCTTGTATGATCTATTTTTAATCACTAACATTATATATATCACCATATTTAATTGAATTGTATAATTTTTCTTCATCTTTATTAAAAAAAGGTCCAATTGATGGTGCCATAGGAATGAATCATTTTACATGTGTATGATATAGATCAATCAGAAATGATAGTTTTATATTCAAACTAAACATGGTGTTTCACTAGGAACATCATGAATATATATAAAGTTTTTGTCGAATGAAAGCTTTTGAAAGTGACTTAAAATGACCAAATCAAAACAATTTCTGGTATTTTTCTTAATTAATTATCTGTAAATTCTCAATAACAACTAATTTATTCATCATGATTTCTGCTTTAATGAAGTTGTGTTTTTCTCTCCCTCTGTGTGTAACATTTTTATCAAAGGAACCAATTTTTATTGATTTTTTTCTTTTTGTTTTGTTTTTTGATATGCACGGCTTTGACATTGTTCATAACCACAACAATTTATAATTTACAGTTAATACACATGTATGATAAAACACTAACATTACTTAAAGTTTATTATTAGCACAACTTTGTATCCAAGGTATGATTTGAGATACTAGTATTGTGTTGAAAAAAGAAACATTTTGCAATTTTTAATCACATAAACATTAGTTTTTTGTTGAAAAATAGACACATATGTTCGTATACAATATCTAATCACTTAATAACGTTGATAAAACAGTAATCACCTGATAATGAGTAATTAAAGACCCGTAGTCCCTAATGCTAAAGTGGGATGTGATATTGACCCCAGAGTCAACATTCCTGTATCAGTTACAATGCAAACCTTCTGCATTGTTTTACAAACATTTTGCTGTCTGCTATTATCACTGTTCTATTGTTAGACCATATTTTACACTCCTAGTTAATAAAACACGCCCTGTAGACTAACTTATTTACATCCGATAGTTTGATCGAATGTTGGGGCTTTTAATGGGATCTTTTCGAGAAAAAAAATAGACTTGCTTATTTCCCCTGTGCAAACCGCCGCCCTTTACAGTATTAGAATTTGTTTAGAATAGAATATAGTAACCTTCATATCCTCCTTTGTTAGCTTATACACCACTACTCCTGAAATTGTACTAACTGCTAACGAAATTAAAATAACCACACTGCACTGAATCATTGAGGTTTCATGGGATACGCTGGATTTTGTTGGTTCAATTCGATCCATTCTTGCAGGTTCTGTTTGACGCTGTGGCGTGTTGTGTTTGAACTGTAAAGTCTCATATTCATCTACCTATAATCGGTTTCCTTTGGTGGTTCAATATCGCCCATTTCTATTGCCGAGTTGAAAACTCCAGAGAGCGTAGTATTTATATATATTCCACTCATTCTGATTATTTATGCCACTAATACACTGTAAAGTGATATCTAACTCTTTCCTTGTGTAATGAATAATAACTGGCTATGCACAACAAATTATATCAAAACCGTCTGTGTCAGGTTTAATTTATTCGATTCGCTTTATTTATTATTCAGGAAGTAACCATACAAACTACAAATGGGTACACAAAAGAAGGAAGAAACGCATTGTAATACTTGTTTCTTAAAACGTGGTCTAGTCGTCATAGGGCGTACGCCTCGAATACGGAAGGATCTGCCAGGCGGTGTCATGCCAAAAGGTACTAGAAACTTCCTTGCTTGGCGCTCAGCATTTAGAGGATAGCCTTATGTCTAGTTGGCCCGGTGCCGTTAAGATAATGTGACTGGGTGGGGTATCATACCATTTGTCTGCGGCATAATACCCCAGTGTGGCAGATTAGAATACTGTCTCGAGTAGACACCGACGTGATATAACAAAAAACTTGTTGAAAGCGACGCTAAACACCATACAACAACATCAATGACAACCTATGTGTTAGCATGAATATTGACCATGGCAGCTTGTGGAAATAAAAACAATAATTAACTTAAAAGTAAATCATGATATACGTTAACCTAACCTAACCTTCATCTCATGCAGTTTTACAAACCATTCATCCTCGCGCCCTTAATCTCTTTTGTGAACAAAAGGGAAAGCTATATGGCATGTATTTATTTCTTCAGAACTTTCAACAACCATGTATAAGTTATCCTGTAGAACAAAACCAAACCAACAAATCCACTTCTTGACGACCACTGTCACAATCTAAACTCCGATACCTGATGTCCATAAGACGTCATCGATTCGTAACTCATTATTATAACATCTTTATAATTATTCACACAGTCTATATCAACTGCACTACCTCCCCGCTTGATCTTAGTTATACATGTATATATATATGTAATATCCTGTAACCTCTGTCGTGAGCAACCCACACTCTATATACTTTTCTACCTCCCCGCTTGATCTTATTTATACATGCAGATATATAGTATCCTTCATCCTCTGTCGTGAGGTATATATATATATATATATATCCTGCAACCTCTGTCGTGACCAGCCCATACTCTATCCACTGTTCTACCTCCCCGCTTAATCTTAGTTATACATGCATATATATATATATTATCCTGCTATCTCTGTCGTGATCAGCCCACACTCTATCCACTGTACTACCTCCCCGCTTGATCTTAGTTATATATCTATATATATATAATATCCTGCAACCTCTGTCATGAGTAGCCCACACGCTATCCACTGCCCTACGTCACCACTTTATATTAGTTATACATGCATATATATATATATCATATAAAGCTATAACTTCATGGACTTAACTGGATCCTACTCATATAAAGCTATCACTTCATGTATGTAAATTTGTCCACCCTGTCCAGATGTGCTGCATGTAATTCCATAGTATAAAAGTCATGGTTGACACCAAATTTATTGGTTTGGCAGAGGCCTTGATATTGTATCTATGGTTTGCATTGTAGCTAGGCGCACTCGCAGTAGTCTGGTCTGTACATTTATGTCTTGGTTATTCACAAATAATTATCTCCATATATATATCATGCATTGTGAATGAGCATCTGAAGAGATCTCAAAAATCGTAAATTACGTTGTTGTGAATATAATTATCTCCCTTTATGAAATTAAATATATATGAATTCACTGTATTCTATAGGATCCAACGGGTTTATAAATCTGTCCTTTATATAGCATGTGAGTAGTCATGAATCCTTAACTGGATCCTACTCATATAAAGCTATCACTTCATGTA